>JBAMJV010008021.1:0-72203 GCA_037951105.1 Echinarachnius parma | reverse complement strand
TAACATTGACTGTATCTGGGAAAGCGTGTTATGATTTGATCGACCAGAAATTTTAAATATATTTTCACGAAGAAAACAAATAATTGACACACTAATGAATATGCACCCCAACACAAACACAAATATTATATTTATATTAAGCGTCATACACAGTTCCAACATCACCATATGCCACATTATGTATGATCCACCAACTTAGCCTATTGCCAAGAATGAGTCCCGAGGGGCGAAGCTACCGAGGGCTGGGGCAGAGCCAAATAGGGAGGGTTTGGGAGGGGGTATTCCCTCCCACGGAGAAGATTTTGCATTTATATAATATACTTGAAATGGTGCAAGTTGGTGCACGTCACACAAGCAGCCAGAGCAATGCCAGCCTACACTGGACTTCGTGGCCCGGTATATACAGAAAAAAATACTCACCCCAGACCATACGCAAGTTACACAACAAACTGAGATAATCTGTTCGCGAAATTGAAAAAGGATGTATTATATACAGTTGTTAACTGGTGGTGGAGGGAAACGCACGGAATGTTCCACTCCGAGGGATTTTAAATGCTATTGAGGGTAGAGTAAATAAGTCCCGAGACGTAGTCGAGGGACTTATTTTCTTCACGAAATAGCATTTTAAATCGCGAGGGGAACATTCCATGATTTTCCCGACAGCAACGTTAACAATTGTTTTATCATCTGATTGCCATGTAACAATGCCATGTAACATCCAAAAATGTTACATGGCAGCTGATGTACTGTATTTTCTAAGTCAGGTGATAAATTACTTTGTTAACGTTAGAATTAACAAGTCTTAGCTCATACAACTAATGTTTTCTTTCCCACTCGTATACAGATACACACAGAAAAAAATATATCCTTCCCTAAAACCTGGGGGATGATTGTACATGTCATCCCCCCACCTTGTGAGGTGGTGGGGGGGGGGGGGGGGGATGCATCACCCTCATCCCCCCCCCCCCCGTTGTCTACGCCCCTGTATGTGTGTGTGCGTGTGTGTGTGTGTGTGTGTGTGTGTGTGTATTAAATTGCTAATGTTATTGAAGAATAGGTCGACCTACTGGTTATGGAAATAGATTTATGAAAAATTTCAATGTGAAATTCTGTTTTTATATGGATTAAATTGTTTGTTGTATAATATAATGGTAAATATTGCTTCCCCAGCTGATAAAAAAAAAGGAGGAAGAAGAATTTTTTTTTTTTTTTTTTGGTTTGACTAAATTGAGGGGGTGGTTTAGTTTTGGTAGAGAGGGCGCTGCACATTACAATTTTGTTGTGAGGTAATGAAGGGTTGAGTGTTGAGTTTGAGAGAACATGCGATTTTAGTGGCAGAGTAAGTCTTGTTTGGTCAGGGTCGACCCAGAGACGGCTGAAATGTTGATAAATATATTCGAACTTATTAATGTTTGGGGCCCAAAGTGGTTAGATGTTTTTTTTATAAAAATGCTTGCAGTGTTTCAAAAAAAAATTTAAAGCGTTTTTTAAAGTGGTTGTTGATGATTTTTCTATTTAATTATATTTTAATAAAATATTACATACATGGTTTTGTATGGGGTGGTTGAAGCCAGAGCCTTTTAAGAAAGCGCCCTCCTGTGTTATGGCTCTTTTTGAAAGATGGCGGGCTTTTTGCTTGGTCGTTTTGCAGTTGCTTATACATTTTGCGCATGGTGGAGTTGTAATCATTATTTTATAATGTTGCTGTCCTGGTTTGGTTGCTAAAGTTCAGCCTTACCAAGACTAACCCTTTAGGTTGGTTTGTTGTATGATATAATTGTATATATGGCATCCCCAGCTGGAAAAAAATAATTAAATAATGAAGAAGAACTTTTGAAGAATATTAATTGTAGCGAGAGGTATGTTAGTGCATTGTAAAGTCAGTTTAATATGTAAATGTTTTAATTGACAGCCTAGAAAGAAACTCTGTCTAAATAAGAGATGGTTTACTGTCCCCAGGCATCATAATATACATTAGTTGTTTTCTATTTATAAGTGTGATGTTAGCCCAAGGATTCGCTGGCTGGTCTATAAATGTTCAATAGACCGCTTCGGTGAGGTATGCGGATGGAATGCGGGTGGCGCTGGGCTCCCGTCGGCAGGCTGGACAATGGTAACTAGGTTGGGTCAGGCAAGCTTAGTTTGCCGGACGTGGGACCCGTTGCAGGGGGAGATACGATCGATTGTAGGCTGCAGTTGATCGTGAGTCAGATCACTTGTTCTGGATGCGCAGGTCTGATTGGTTTAAACGCTTGGATTTTCTGACTTGCGGACGATTCGTAGCTTGCGGTCGGTTGTGTCTCTTTCTGCAGCGGGGCCCTGGTTGCTGTTGTGGGGCTTGCCGACGGGGGGTCTGGCGTCGAGCGCGTGATGTTTTCATGCATGACAGAAGCAGTCTTTTCTCTAATAAATCTACTTTGTAAAATATTCAATTGGATATGATGTGGCTTAGGTCACTAACGCAAATGGGAGTTTGTAGTATTATGTCTGGTTGGTTAGGCTATTGTTTGTTTGTTTGATTTTGTCCGGCAACCAAGAAAGTAGACATTGTAAAGTAGTAAACTCTGCCAAGGCAATTTTTTATTTTATTTTTTTTCAGCTCATCACGCCGCTGGTACCAGGGGTGGCGGCGATGGCCGGTAAACATCTATATACGTTCGTTTGAGGGTTTTTTTTTTCTTTTTCTTTTTCTTTTCAATTACATGTTATTCGATGGTGGACATGGTTGGGTCGGGAAGGGTGCGTGTATGTCGCGTACGCGTTGGAGTCTGCTCACAGTTTATATTATTGTTGATACGTCATGTAGGTTTAATTGTAGTTATTTTGTTATAAACATGCTCACGGGGGATACAGATTACGCGGTAATTTTAAAAAGTTTATATATATGTAAAATAAAATGGTGAATTTTTCTTGGATTACTTTAAATGTAAGAGGGTTACGGAATAAGGATAAAAGAACACGCATTTTTGAATGGTGTAAATGTAAAGGAAGTGATATTTCTTTCTTACAGGAAACATATAGTACTATAGAAGTAGAAGAACAGTGGAAAAAGGAATGGGGCGGGCCAATCTTTTTTAGTCATGGGTCAAACCACAGTAGAGGTGTTCTTATTTTATTTTCTCCCCATTTAGATTTTAAACAGGATGACATTGTAATAGATGCAGAAGGGAGGTACATTATATTTAAAGGGGAAATACAAGGGGTTAAATTTTTGTTGGGAAATGTGTATTTCCCCACAAGAGACAAAGTACAATTACAGGTTGATTTTTTGAATAGGCTAGATGAATGTATTTGTGAAGTTTTTGATAAGGATTATTCAGTAATATTAGGGGGAGATTTTAACACTGTAATGGAAGGGGGTATGGATTATGAAGGGCCAAATATTGTATTCAAATCTAGATTTATTGAGGTATTAAAAAGATTTTTGAATAAATATGATTTAGAAGATATATGGAGGAAAAGGAACCCTAATGCTAGACAGTTCACTTTTAGACAAACGTCGCCCTTAGTCCAAAGTCGTTTAGATTATTGGTTTATATCATGTAGTTTAGAAAAATTAGTGAATAAATGTGAAATTTTGGTATCCATAACACCGGATCATTCGGGCATCAAATTGCAATTTCAGCATTTAGTGGATAAGTTTGTTTTTGGAAAGTCGTATTGGAAATTTAATAATAGTTTATGTATGGATAAACATTTTGTTGAGGGGATGCATGATGTATTATTTGAATTGAAAAATGAATGGGGACCTAGGATTTCGAATAAATTAGTATTTTGGGATTTTTTGAAAATGAAAATGAGGGAATACGCTATGAAATATTCGCGTGAAAAGGCGAAGTTAAGAAAATTTGAAATAGAGACGTTAGAGACTGAAATTAAGGATTTAGAAAATCAGTTAGTCGAAGGGGCATCTAAACCCCTCAAAAAAAGTTCGGAAACTCAACTTTGATCGATTGTATAACTTTTATTGTCAAATTGTATTTGTTCCTTTTAGTGTCATTGCAATGCATGATGATTTCCCTTTAAAATGGTACATTATATGTCATTCATTTCAAATCAGGGAATACGCAGTGCGTTTCAGAATGGAGGACGGTCAGAAGTCAAATGTCGCAAAACGGGCCGAAAGTATTCAGTTGGGAAATTTGACTCTTGTGCCGTATTTTTTAATGTTCAGGTTGTATCGAAGATTGTAGCGTGTTCAAATGATTTAAACTTATCAAATTTGGTATCATTTTAAACCTATGTGTCTATCTTTTCAATACGGTTATGTCCGTAACAATTTTATTAACAGGTTAAGTATGGTACAGCTGAATATGGGGAGGGCCGAAAGGGAAATGTTGCAAAATGCATTTCTTTTTGTGAAATTGAAGGCGTTGCATCGAAAAACGACTATTGGAGGGATGTTTTAGGGTTGTAAATTGCATAATCATCAGTAAATTTAGTATCATGTGAAAGCGTGTTTATTTTTCTTTAAAATCATGTCTCACCTGTAATAATTATGCTATTGGGGTGTGTGCAGTAAAACCGGATATGGGGGTCTATAAATGCGATTCCGGTAATATATTGTTGTATTAAGCATAACTCTATCATCATTACGTTTTGCACTATCGGAAAGCTCGTTAATTTACCTTTAATATGATGTCTCATTTGCAATGATTATGCTGAATGTGAGTGTGTAATACAGGAAACTCACAAACTTGATGTATTGAAAATGCTTCAAATTTCTCTAAACCTACGCAAACTGGCCAGAACTGGCATATTAGCGCCCTCTTCGACCGTGTAGGTATGCCCTTATTACCACGTATCAAACGGTAGAAAGCCGACCTAACAACGTGTCATTTTGAGCCCCATACATTTAGAGGTACTACACACACCTCAAACACATAACCACTATGAATGGGGCATTATTTCACTGACAAATTAACACGCTTTAACATAATGTTGAATTTCATAATGATTATGTAAAGTAAAGTACTAAGATATCCCCACAAAAGTCGTTTTTGGATGCAACGCCTTCAATTTCACACAATCAAATGCATTTTGCTTACATTTTGCTGTCGATCCTCCCAAATATTCACCTTAATTGTACCTACCCGGCTTTCATAATTATTCCAAGTGAGGTGTCATTGGAAAGATAATTAAACAGGCTTTTGTCTGATACCATATTCAACAGTATCTCTTCATTGACAAGATATTCATCGTCGAAAGAATTTGAACTTGAGAAAGACCGTGATATGGTTGTCAGACCTTCAAACTGAAGTTTGTTGGCGCATTTTGCGACATTTCACTTCTGACTTTCGACCTACTGGTTATGGAAATAGATTTATGAAAAATTTCAATGTGAAATTCTGTTTTTATATGGATTAAATTGTTTGTTGTATAATATAATGGTAAATATTGCTTCCCCAGCTGATAAAAAAAAAGGAGGAAGAAGAATTTTTTTTTTTTTTTTTTTGGTTTGACTAAATTGAGGGGGTGGTTTAGTTTTGGTAGAGAGGGCGCTGCACATTACAATTTTGTTGTGAGGTAATGAAGGGTTGAGTGTTGAGTTTGAGAGAACATGCGATTTTAGTGGCAGAGTAAGTCTTGTTTGGTCAGGGTCGACCCAGAGACGGCTGAAATGTTGATAAATATATTCGAACTTATTAATGTTTGGGGCCCAAAGTGGTTAGATGTTTTTTTTATAAAAATGCTTGCAGTGTTTCAAAAAAAAATTTAAAGCGTTTTTTAAAGTGGTTGTTGATGATTTTTCTATTTAATTATATTTTAATAAAATATTACATACATGGTTTTGTATGGGGTGGTTGAAGCCAGAGCCTTTTAAGAAAGCGCCCTCCTGTGTTATGGCTCTTTTTGAAAGATGGCGGGCTTTTTGCTTGGTCGTTTTGCAGTTGCTTATACATTTTGCGCATGGTGGAGTTGTAATCATTATTTTATAATGTTGCTGTCCTGGTTTGGTTGCTAAAGTTCAGCCTTACCAAGACTAACCCTTTAGGTTGGTTTGTTGTATGATATAATTGTATATATGGCATCCCCAGCTGGAAAAAAATAATTAAATAATGAAGAAGAACTTTTGAAGAATATTAATTGTAGCGAGAGGTATGTTAGTGCATTGTAAAGTCAGTTTAATATGTAAATGTTTTAATTGACAGCCTAGAAAGAAACTCTGTCTAAATAAGAGATGGTTTACTGTCCCCAGGCATCATAATATACATTAGTTGTTTTCTATTTATAAGTGTGATGTTAGCCCAAGGATTCGCTGGCTGGTCTATAAATGTTCAATAGACCGCTTCGGTGAGGTATGCGGATGGAATGCGGGTGGCGCTGGGCTCCCGTCGGCAGGCTGGACAATGGTAACTAGGTTGGGTCAGGCAAGCTTAGTTTGCCGGACGTGGGACCCGTTGCAGGGGGAGATACGATCGATTGTAGGCTGCAGTTGATCGTGAGTCAGATCACTTGTTCTGGATGCGCAGGTCTGATTGGTTTAAACGCTTGGATTTTCTGACTTGCGGACGATTCGTAGCTTGCGGTCGGTTGTGTCTCTTTCTGCAGCGGGGCCCTGGTTGCTGTTGTGGGGCTTGCCGACGGGGGGTCTGGCGTCGAGCGCGTGATGTTTTCATGCATGACAGAAGCAGTCTTTTCTCTAATAAATCTACTTTGTAAAATATTCAATTGGATATGATGTGGCTTAGGTCACTAACGCAAATGGGAGTTTGTAGTATTATGTCTGGTTGGTTAGGCTATTGTTTGTTTGTTTGATTTTGTCCGGCAACCAAGAAAGTAGACATTGTAAAGTAGTAAACTCTGCCAAGGCAATTTTTTATTTTATTTTTTTTCAGCTCATCACGCCGCTGGTACCAGGGGTGGCGGCGATGGCCGGTAAACATCTATATACGTTCGTTTGAGGGTTTTTTTTTTCTTTTTCTTTTTCTTTTCAATTACATGTTATTCGATGGTGGACATGGTTGGGTCGGGAAGGGTGCGTGTATGTCGCGTACGCGTTGGAGTCTGCTCACAGTTTATATTATTGTTGATACGTCATGTAGGTTTAATTGTAGTTATTTTGTTATAAACATGCTCACGGGGGATACAGATTACGCGGTAATTTTAAAAAGTTTATATATATGTAAAATAAAATGGTGAATTTTTCTTGGATTACTTTAAATGTAAGAGGGTTACGGAATAAGGATAAAAGAACACGCATTTTTGAATGGTGTAAATGTAAAGGAAGTGATATTTCTTTCTTACAGGAAACATATAGTACTATAGAAGTAGAAGAACAGTGGAAAAAGGAATGGGGCGGGCCAATCTTTTTTAGTCATGGGTCAAACCACAGTAGAGGTGTTCTTATTTTATTTTCTCCCCATTTAGATTTTAAACAGGATGACATTGTAATAGATGCAGAAGGGAGGTACATTATATTTAAAGGGGAAATACAAGGGGTTAAATTTTTGTTGGGAAATGTGTATTTCCCCACAAGAGACAAAGTACAATTACAGGTTGATTTTTTGAATAGGCTAGATGAATGTATTTGTGAAGTTTTTGATAAGGATTATTCAGTAATATTAGGGGGAGATTTTAACACTGTAATGGAAGGGGGTATGGATTATGAAGGGCCAAATATTGTATTCAAATCTAGATTTATTGAGGTATTAAAAAGATTTTTGAATAAATATGATTTAGAAGATATATGGAGGAAAAGGAACCCTAATGCTAGACAGTTCACTTTTAGACAAACGTCGCCCTTAGTCCAAAGTCGTTTAGATTATTGGTTTATATCATGTAGTTTAGAAAAATTAGTGAATAAATGTGAAATTTTGGTATCCATAACACCGGATCATTCGGGCATCAAATTGCAATTTCAGCATTTAGTGGATAAGTTTGTTTTTGGAAAGTCGTATTGGAAATTTAATAATAGTTTATGTATGGATAAACATTTTGTTGAGGGGATGCATGATGTATTATTTGAATTGAAAAATGAATGGGGACCTAGGATTTCGAATAAATTAGTATTTTGGGATTTTTTGAAAATGAAAATGAGGGAATACGCTATGAAATATTCGCGTGAAAAGGCGAAGTTAAGAAAATTTGAAATAGAGACGTTAGAGACTGAAATTAAGGATTTAGAAAATCAGTTAGTCGAAGGGGCATCTAAACCCCTCAAAAAAAGTTCGGAAACTCAACTTTGATCGATTGTATAACTTTTATTGTCAAATTGTATTTGTTCCTTTTAGTGTCATTGCAATGCATGATGATTTCCCTTTAAAATGGTACATTATATGTCATTCATTTCAAATCAGGGAATACGCAGTGCGTTTCAGAATGGAGGACGGTCAGAAGTCAAATGTCGCAAAACGGGCCGAAAGTATTCAGTTGGGAAATTTGACTCTTGTGCCGTATTTTTTAATGTTCAGGTTGTATCGAAGATTGTAGCGTGTTCAAATGATTTAAACTTATCAAATTTGGTATCATTTTAAACCTATGTGTCTATCTTTTCAATACGGTTATGTCCGTAACAATTTTATTAACAGGTTAAGTATGGTACAGCTGAATATGGGGAGGGCCGAAAGGGAAATGTTGCAAAATGCATTTCTTTTTGTGAAATTGAAGGCGTTGCATCGAAAAACGACTATTGGAGGGATGTTTTAGGGTTGTAAATTGCATAATCATCAGTAAATTTAGTATCATGTGAAAGCGTGTTTATTTTTCTTTAAAATCATGTCTCACCTGTAATAATTATGCTATTGGGGTGTGTGCAGTAAAACCGGATATGGGGGTCTATAAATGCGATTCCGGTAATATATTGTTGTATTAAGCATAACTCTATCATCATTACGTTTTGCACTATCGGAAAGCTCGTTAATTTACCTTTAATATGATGTCTCATTTGCAATGATTATGCTGAATGTGAGTGTGTAATACAGGAAACTCACAAACTTGATGTATTGAAAATGCTTCAAATTTCTCTAAACCTACGCAAACTGGCCAGAACTGGCATATTAGCGCCCTCTTCGACCGTGTAGGTATGCCCTTATTACCACGTATCAAACGGTAGAAAGCCGACCTAACAACGTGTCATTTTGAGCCCCATACATTTAGAGGTACTACACACACCTCAAACACATAACCACTATGAATGGGGCATTATTTCACTGACAAATTAACACGCTTTAACATAATGTTGAATTTCATAATGATTATGTAAAGTAAAGTACTAAGATATCCCCACAAAAGTCGTTTTTGGATGCAACGCCTTCAATTTCACACAATCAAATGCATTTTGCTTACATTTTGCTGTCGATCCTCCCAAATATTCACCTTAATTGTACCTACCCGGCTTTCATAATTATTCCAAGTGAGGTGTCATTGGAAAGATAATTAAACAGGCTTTTGTCTGATACCATATTCAACAGTATCTCTTCATTGACAAGATATTCATCGTCGAAAGAATTTGAACTTGAGAAAGACCGTGATATGGTTGTCAGACCTTCAAACTGAAGTTTGTTGGCGCATTTTGCGACATTTCACTTCTGACTTTCCCCCATTCAATTTTAAAGAGGTATACACACCCTTTCAAGTGATACCAAATATAACCATTATGATTTCTTAATAAAATAGATATAATCGATCAAACTTGAGTTTCCGAACTTTTTTTGAGGGGTTTAGGTTTGTTATTGATAGTATTAAATTGAAAAAAGATAAGTTGAATAAATTGTATGATTTTTCTCGACAGGGCATTAAAGTTCGTTCTAGAGCAGCTTGGTTTGAAGAAGGGGAGAATAATACTCGGTATTTTGAACAATTGTTGAAAGTAAATAAAAGGAAAAGTGTCATTAGAGAAGTATATAAGGAAAATGGAGAAATTACTAGAGATAAAAATGATATTTTAAAAGAGATAAAGATATTTTATGAAAAATTATATTCTTTGAGGAATGATAGTGGTCAAAATAATGGTTTATTTTTTGATGATATTTTAAAGTTAAGTGAACAGAATAAAGAATTATGTGAAGGTAAATTGACGAAAGATGAGTGTTTTAAAGTTTTGAAAGAAATGAAATGGAATAAATCACCTGGAAATGATGGATTTACAGTAGAATTTTATGATACATTTTGGCCCATATTAGGGGATTTGTTGGTAGAAGTATTGAATGAAACATTTGTAAGGGGGGAATTGACTGTATCTCAAAAACAAGGGACTATAACATTGATAGAGAAAGAGGGAAAAGATGCCATGCATATTAAAAATTATAGACCCATTACGTTGTTAAATGTAGACTATAAAATATTATCGAAGGTTTTAGCAACTAGGATTAAAAATGTTTTAAATGAAATAATTCATTATGATCAGGTGGGATATTAATAGAAGATATATTATTTTATTCTAAACATTCATTGGAGCAAGGACAAGGGTTTGTGATTGCGGTAGATTTTGAAAAAGCTTTTGATTCTGTATCCCATCAATATTTATTGAAAGTGCTAAAATTGTTTGGTTTTGGTGATTCGTTTTGTTCTTGGGTGAAAATATTATATAATGATATAAGTAGTTGTATTATGAATGGGGGGTATTCCACTGGTTATTTCAATATAGAAAGGGGTGTTAGACAAGGTGATCCATTGTCGCCCTATTTGTTTTTGATTGCAATATAATTGTTGGCACATGAAGTAAGGAGGGACAAAATAATTAAAGGGATACTTTTTGGGGAGCATGAAATAAGACAAGTATTGTATGCAGATGATATGACAATTTTTTTGAAAGATATAAACTCTATAAGAAGGTTGCAATATATATTTGAAGAATTTGAAAAAGTAAGTGGTTTGAAAGTTAATAAAGAAAAGACACATTTTATGTATATGGGTGAGGAAACTGGGAAACCAGATGGGCCTTTATTTGGACAATTTGTTAAGGAAGTAAAAATTTTAGGGGTTAATTTTTCGGTTGATTTTAGATTAAAAGACGATTTAAACTATAAAGAAATATTAAGTAAAATTAAAAAGCTTCTAGGCTGGTGGAAACAACGGGATTTGACTATTATGGGTAAAATACATTTATTAAAAACGTATGCGTTAACAAAGTTGAATTATGTTTCATCTCTCCTTGTTGTTCCCGTATGGGTTTATATAGAAGTGGAGAAAATATCGTTTGATTTTATATGGGGAGGGAAAGATCGTATAAAAAGAAAAATTATGTATCAAAACTATAATTATGGTGGAGTAAAAATGATTAATTTTGAAATATTTGTTAGAACGCAGCGGATAATGTGGGTTAAACGACTATTATATGGAGAAAGAAATTTGGGATGGAAGTTATTTTTTGATTATTCTTTAAGTTCAGTAGGAGGAAGGTTCATTTTTTTATGTGATTATGAAATGTCAAAGATGAAGTTTATGTTGAAGATTCCACCTTATTATTTGGAAATGTTGAAAGCTTGGAAAGAGATTGATAATTTAAGGCATTTTAATGGTCGTATGAATCCAATTATATTTAATAATAGGAACATATGTATAACAACAAATAAGATGGTACTTGATAAAGAATTATTAGAACGAGGGATAGTTATGTTGAACCATATAATGGATAATGGACATGTTAAACCCGTTGCATATTTTTTGAATTTTGGTATGAGAAGTGAGAATTTACTTACAATAATTGATATATATCATGCGATTCCGAGGGATTGGAAAAATTATTTAGGTTTGATACGATTTTGTGAGGTAGACTTAGTAAATTATGATATTAATTTATATCTTTTGGATAAAAATGTAAGTTTTAAGGATGTACCATCTAGAAAAATATATGATTATTTTATTAGAGAATTACAAAAGTCATATGTTTTACAGATAAGAGATGGACAAAATGATTTTAATTTTATGGATAAAGAAATGTATGAATGTTTTTTAAAACCAAGAATAACATTAATTATTGGGAAACAGAGAGAGTTTCAATTTAAGTTACTGCATGGGGCAATATACACTAAAGATCATTTATTTAGATTTGGATTTGTTGAAGATAATGTGTTCGTACTGTAAACGGGAAAGGGAAACATATTCGCATATATTTGTATTTTGTTTAAATGTAAAAGTGATATGGAAAGCCTTGATACAACGTTTTAAGTTAGATGAAATAAAGGATTTAAAGTGGCGGGATATATTTGTTGGTTTATTAGGTAATTCAAATAGAATAAAATGCTGTAATACCATTATTTTTATGGTAAAATATATTTTATTTGTATTAAGAAAAGAGGGTGTTCTACCAAATATTGATAAAATTCAGAAACTGTTATTAGATTATAAGGACCAGGAAAAGGGAATAGCAACTAAAATGGGGAAATTAGGATTACATTTACAAAAATGGGAAACAGTAAAATTAGAATAATATTGACATGAACTCTTCAAACGCGATGTTTCTCCCGTGAGCGTGTAACATTTAAAAAGAATTGATTTAAGTATGTATTTGGTAAAATTATTTGTTTAAATGTGAGCAGATTTCCGGGGCAGGGAGGAGAGGGTGAGTGTGCAAAGGGGTGGGGGAGGGGGCGGTGGGTGGGGGCGGTGGGAAGGGAGAAGTAGCATGTCTTACTTCTTTTTATCTTTTGTTAAATCTCCATTGTGTTTAATTTTTGCATTACACTTGATTTGTACACTGTAAACTGGTATTATTTAAAATGTTATTCAATTGTAAATGTCATGTTAATTTGGAGAAATAAAAATCATTAAAAAAAAAAAAAAAGTATGTGTGTGTGTGTGTGTGTGTGTGTGTGTGTGTGTGTGTGTGTGTGTGTGTGTGTGTGTGTGTGTGTGCGGTGTGTGCGTGTGTGTGTGTGTGCGTCTGTGTGTGTTTATTCATGAGTGACTCAATGTGCGTGTGAGTGACTGATTAAGTGCTTATGCGTGCGTCTGTCATGTCTGTGTCAGTATGGTTGTATGATTGGCGATTGTGAACTGTTGTACGGGCAGTTTGTGGATGCTTGTAAAATGTATTGTGCGTGTACGAATATGTGTGTAATCGTCCGTGTGAGTGACTGATTGTTTGTTTGTATGTGTGTATATTTGTGTGCTTATGATTGTGAATAATTGTGAGCGATAAAGTACGCTTGCGCAGTGCGCAACATTGTACATGTATTTGATATTTGCGTTCTCGTTTTTTATACGTTATTACTTTGTATGCCAGTTTATGTAGTATATCGTATTAATTATTTGTCTTTAAGAAATTAATGTACTTTATTTGTATTATGTAGTTGTAATGGTATCGTAAGCTTTATATCATTTATTTGATTGTAAAATGTTATACAATTTAGCCTTTGGGCTACAGTTAGGCTACTGTATACGGTTATACAGTAATACGAATAAAATCATTTATCTATCTATCTATCATCTTATCGTCTTGTATTTTGACATATTAACAACCTTTTCTGATGGTTTCTTGTCAATCCGGGGTGCTGACTCCAAATCTGCCGGGTACCAGACACGAACCTTCAGCATTTTTTTAAACACAATAATCCAAACAAATAAAGCCCTCGTGGAAATTTGCCCCCTTTTGCCTCCAAAATAATATTAACCCCAATCATAATTACATTTTGAACAAATAAATTGAATATGATTTTGTTTCCTGAGTTGAAGGGATCTAGTAACTTTGTTGACATGTGCAAACAGTGATGGGTGATTGATAAAATGTGTATTTATTCTGATCGAATATTTTCAATGAAATTTCAGCCGTTACTAAACCGATTATGATCAAATAAAATTTATTTTGTTATTAAATTTGTATGCTCTTTCAAATTTGACATTTTTTTTTTCATTATCTCACCAAAAAATATTTCGTTCAGCGCCCTCTATACCAAAACTAAACGACCCCTTTAATTTCTCCATTATGACGGATCTAAATCAATGACGAAACCATGAGCGTTTTATTTTAAATTTAAACATCCACAATGGCCGCCAAGACATGAATTTGCATTTTTATTGTTGCACCAAAATGTGATATGACCTACGTAAATAAATTGTTTGGGACTTTGTTCCTTGAATTATCTAACTTGCAAACGAAACAAAATATGTATACAAAAGGTGTTGATCATTATGCTTAGGCTACAATCTAAATTGAAAATGGCCACCAAACTCATTTATATGTACAGTATGAAGGGGCAGTTATATGACAAAAGGACTCAGAAGGCTCATAACACAACAGGTCGTATGTTAGAGTAAATACAAATTTTATTTCATTTTGGAGTATTAAGTCATGCTGATTCTAAATCTGAAGAGTGTCATTCACAAAATGTATTAGGTTTGTGACCATTGCAAATATCAAAAATGGCCGCCACCACTAAGAATTTTTACTTTTTTTGGCCACCACTAAAAACCGCAAAACTCATAATTTGTACGGCAATTGAATGGCCGTCAAAACATGTACAATTGCCTCTTAGCCCCTTTAATCTGATAATGATACAACTAAATACTGTTTAGCATTGAATTTAGGTCACAATTTAATTTCAAAATAGTCACCAAATCCATTCTTATGCACAATATGAATGAGTAATTTAAATTCAAAAATGGAATATAGGCCATGTTTTCTCCATTCCGAAACGTATCGTGCTTGTGAAAAGGAAACATCCAAAATGGCCGCCATAACGATAGAAACTAGACAATAACGGGCGCCAAAAATGATACAATTCTACATTTTAAAACAAACTTACTAAGATACTTGTTTAAATTGGCATTTGACTAGCGGTGGTTCAGCCAGTGGCCTTGTTTGACATTGATTGCTTCTATCCCTCTGCGCCTCAGAATAGCTTGCTAGATTGATGGCGCACAATAATAGTCTGGTGGCCAGATTTCAAAAAAATGGATTAGGGAGTTCTGAATTGTGGTAACCACTTCGTAATTTGTTTATTGTTTAGACAATTACAATATTTCGAAAAATTATTTTTTAAGGGCATGACGCGTGAATTTTCTTGCAAAAAATATGTTTTCAGATGTGGGAAAGATGCTCTAAAATTATTAAAGACTTTCATTGCGCAAGGTCAACAGTAAAGGTCAAAGTTCACAGGTCAAAGTACAAAAATTAATTGAAAAAATCAAGTTTTTGTACATTGTACTGATATCTTTCATCTTCAAATAAAGTCGCATAATTGAAACTGCTGGAAACAAATAATTATGGATAGAATGTATTATTACAATTCCAAAGCTGTATTTTCTGTCATATAGGACCATTTTACAAGGGAGATATGTCATTTTTACGGTAACAATGTAAATGCCGCGATATAGTGCAATGTACACATTACATGTGTTATCCTATGCAAAATGTATACAGTGCGGCTACAAACATTTTGCTAGTCTAGTGGGATGTCTGGAAAAGTTGAACGCTAAGGTTATTCAGCAATATAAACTGGGAAATTACTTGCTGTTAGCATAACTTAGGTATGCTGAATACGATAAGCCTTGTTTCCAAGTGAAATTTTTAGTTTTGGACCCCTAATTTGTATAAACAAAATGGCCGCCGAAATTGCAATTTACAAACATTCTCATATCGTATGTCTTTTATCATGTACAGATAGGAGTTACAAATATAGTCACGCAGATAATACAAACCTTATATCGGAGTAAGTGATATTTACTCTTACGAATATGGAAATTAGTGACTGGCATTAAAACAAATCATATTTTCGAAGGAACATTGTCAAAATCCTCAAAACTTACTTGAAAAAAAAAAATCATGTTTGTGTACATTGTACGGATATATTTCATCTTCAAATGAATTCTCATGATTGAAACTGCTGTGAACAAATAATGATGGATAGAATATATTCTTACGGTTACAAAGCTGTATTTTCTGTCATCTAGGCCCATTCTACAAGGGAGATATGCCCCGATAAAGTGCAATGCACATATTACATGTGTTATCCTACGCAAAATCTATACAGTGCTATATACAAACACGTATACTAGTATAGAGGAATATCTGGAAAAGTTTCACGCTAAGGGAATTTAGAGAATATAAACTGGGGAAAAGATTTAATAATTCAGGTACGATGAATACGATAAGCTTTAATTCCAAGATGATTTTCCAGTTGTTGACCACCTAATCTGCATAAACACAATGGTCACCAACATCGTAATTTCCAAACATTCTTGTATCGTATACTTTTTTTAAAGATACGAATAACATCTCTACCTATGCCGTATTATGAAATTCAGATTATATAGAGATAATATAGAGATTAGAGATTTAATATTCACTTTTATGAATAATTATGCAAATTAGTGACTAGCATTATACAAATCATATAATTACATCAATATGTATTATTTGTATTCGGTAAGCGAGTGTAACAGTGAAGAGTCTTTATTCTTTATGTAAGGCTTTGGCAAAAAATAAAGAACATTTTTAAACCAATCAGAGTTATGAAACAATCACAATTAACGTTAATCCCCTCATTAGCATTCAACAAAATGGCCGCAAGATATCATGTTGAGACCTTTACGGTAGTGGAACTTCAGCATTTCAAAGCATTGTAATACATGTACAATAACAATAAATTGAAAAAGGGATATTATACGTATGGATATTTTGAGAATGCTAAATTAAAAAAATTATCGAGGTAAATATAGTACTTAAATGCTCATGAATATGAAAATTAGTGGCGATCGCATCCAATAGAACACTGTTAAAGTGTATCTACTTATGAATATTATTCGTTTACAACTTGGCGAGGCATAGTTATCTTTGCTTATTTTCATTATAATGAATATGTAAATTCAATAGTGAAGGAATAATTTCACTTCTAAAACAATCAGCATTACGAAATACTAATCAATACATTGTATTTACTTAATGTGCATAAAGGAACCTTAGTTATATGCAATTATGCCACAACTCTAGGGGGAAAGGGTACAACTTACATAATTATAAAGAACTACAGTGCGTTTTAAATGACATTATACACATGATTTACTATTTCCTTGCCCTTGATATATCGATGTGCCACAGTAATATTGATGTCTGCTGCTTGACTGTGCAAAGATGCAATATTAAGCAGTCTTTTTCTAAAATATGCGTAAAATTGAATAGCGCGGTCCATTATCAGCGCACTATAATTTTCTATTCAACATTCATGTTTATGATTTCTCAGGGTCAACAGTTGCATAATGCGGCCGAGGGCCACCTGATACTATCTAAAAACACGTATTTCCATATGCTGATTAACGGCGCGCCGCGGCGTCTCAGATGGAGTCTTTGAGGTAGAAGTATACTGCTTTGGAAAACAATGTTCATTGCTAAAATAAGCATTCATCATAGAGCTGGTACTGACGAGCAATTGGTGTGTTCCTAAATCAAAGAACAAAGCTGATAACCATGCTGTAGAACAATATTGAAGTTGACCCACATCAGCCATTCTACATTTAAGCACCAAAGACTATATTTCCAGCAAACAGAAATACATGAGGCAGGAACAATATCTAAAATGAGGCTGCCTCATGCGTCATGCGTCATCTATCTGCTGCTGTAATCGTAGAAGACCCCTCTCCCCAGCCCCCCCCCCCCCCCCAAAACAAAAAACAAAAAAACAAGCACGGCAGTCCTGGTGGGGATCATGACGGTTCAAGGTGTTGTAGGCAGCAAAAAGGGTCAACGAAAGCAACTCCGGTGAATAGCTTATCCTCATGATGATCATAACCATCAATGAGTTTAGGAATGGCCTGATTGCCTTTCCTGACCTAACCCTGATAGTTCCGGGATAAGATGTTCATCCACGAATGGGGCGATGTTGTCGAGGATACACCGCTCGTATGACACAGCATTTGGACAGACTGTGTCTTTACCAGGCTTCAGCAAGTAGTTAACTTTGGCTTTCCTCCATAGCTTCGAGATGTTGTTGGTGCTCATGCATGCATTGAGCATGTTCAGGAGCAAGTTGAGGTCGCCTGGACTAGGTGTTCCATTTCTCACATATGATGTCATCAAGTCAAGCAGATTTTATTTTGATTGCTTATTGGAAGCAAACAGGTCACTCATGGTGAGAGGATCCATGAGTATTGTGAGTCTGTGGCCGTTAGATGGTTAGGACCCTGGCCCTCCTGGGATGATCGTCAGGTTTTCCTGTCTATTCACAAGGAGTCGATGGGCAGCTTGATCGGTACTATAGACGGTGACTTAAGATCTTGGTTGCATCAAGTTTGTTATGTGTGTATAGTCATTGCCCATGCAGTATCCATATCGTTTTCAATGCTATCCTATTGCTATATATATTTTATGTCAGTGTATTTGATTAATTCCTGCCACTTTGTCCTTCTAGATCCAGCATTATGTCTATGGGCAGGTATTCCCCATTTTCCTTTCTGTCCCTGCTAAAGGGGTCTTTTTGGGGGTGTCTGATGGCCTTCGTACACAACACTTTTCAGTGGCCCACCAAGCCTTGAATGTAGCTGGTGCTGTAGCCTTGGGGATGTTACGCCTTGAGGATTTCTTGAAA
Source organism: Echinarachnius parma (assembly GCA_037951105.1). Taxonomy (NCBI): domain Eukaryota; kingdom Metazoa; phylum Echinodermata; class Echinoidea; order Clypeasteroida; family Echinarachniidae; genus Echinarachnius; species Echinarachnius parma. Next base: position 53,739 of record JBAMJV010008021.1, on the reverse strand, counting down.
AGCTCGGCAAAAGTGTCATAGTTTTGACTTTTGATGGATATATATATGGCATGTCCAGGACGGAGAAGTCAAGGTTCTCAGCAAACTTTTCCCAATTAAATTCAAACATAGTGGAAATTGACTAGAAATATTCGTAGCTTGATGGATTGAGCACCGGTCTAGCAATCCGGAGGTCTCGGGTTCGATTCCAGGCGAAGCTTTTATGTCTTTGCTCATTTTCAATCAAACTTTTCCCAGTTAGCTTTCCTAATGGTGCCGTCACACCGGAGCCACGCTCTAGCCACGATCTAGACAATAGCTGATCACAATCGCTGGAATGTATCTGCAAAATGTCTTTTGTCCAATGAGGATCTGAATGGGAAGATTATCTCACATGTGTCAATAGATATCCTTCCATGAATGCACAGACAATAGCTCGCTGAACAAAAGATTAGGTCGCCGAAGACGCACGCTCTATTTCGACATATTGAAAACGGACGTAGGTCTTCGGCGACCTACTCTTTTGTTCAGGGAGCCATTGTATGTCCATGCATGAGAGGCTATCCTTTCACCTATGTGCGTTAATCCTCCCATTCATTCATCATTTAATCATCGTTCGGACAATGCTTCGCCTCCTACTTAAAACATGAATTATTTAAACAAGTTATTACTACTTTGTTATGTATTGTTTTGTTATATGTAAAAACATGTAAGGTGTGGTTAAAATTAAATTAGTCAAACAAATTATCCATTTTTGAAATTAACTATCAGATTGAAACTTAATGTCATATTTTATTAAAGAATGAGCCTGCATGGTTCTATATGAACCATTTTCTGATTGTGCGTCAAGATTCAAAAGTAACCATACATGGTATAAACCAACTTGCACACACTCAAAATCAGTCATTTGATGACTTTGTGTTAAGATTATATGCATAAAGTGTAGAGCTTGGAGCGATGGCCCTTCAAAGCTTTGAAGATAATTTCATTCAGGCATTTATCTCATCAGAAAGCATGATGATGGGGTCTTGTTGTCGAACGTATTCGAGTAGAGATTTATAACAACGGAGCCTGGGGAACTGTCTGTCATGATAACTGGGATATCCAAGATGCAAACGTTGTCTGCATAAGCATTGGTTTCCCAGGTGCCGCGGGCGCACTGGGTGGCGCAGCATTTGGCCAAGGAACAGGAGACGTTCTACTGGATGATGTTAATTGTACCGGAACAGAGTCAGCCATCTTTGATTGTCCTCACGGAGGTCTTGGTATCCATAACTGTGATCACTCTAAAGATGCAGGTGTCAGATGTGAACATTCAGGTAAAATGAGACAGATTTTAAGAGAAATGTATCATCAGTTTATGGGCCTTTATACAGTATCCGTTGTCCATATCAAATAAAAACTGTTCCTAATATTTATTTAAATCAATTTTTAGAAAGTGAACAGCGTGATGAAAATTATTCACGCTGAAAATGGCACGCTAATACATTATTATTGATACTAAAAGAAACATGTTATATATTAGGGGATTAATTCAAACATATAAGGAAACTGACCAGAAATATAATGTGATTAAAAGAGAGCAAAGAAATATGGGATTCCAACGGGATTCGAACCCGTTACCCCCGGATTGCTAGACCGGTGCTCTTACCGACTGAGCTATAGACAACCCTTTGACGGTAATCGTCCCTGAAACCCCCCAATTCTTCATTGCTCAAGTGGTCAGAAGCTATTATAAACCTGACATAAACTATTTTCTATAGCTCAGTCGGTAAGAGCACCGGTCTAGCAATCGGGAGGTCTCGGGTGCGAATCCCGTCGGAATCCCATTTTTCTTTGCTCTCTTTTAATATATTACTGGAGGATGACTCTTCCTGCTTCTATTCAAACTGTGTATGTCTTCACGAGTGAGCATTCTTGACTATGGCGATGAGTTTTAAAGCCCCAATGTACTCTTGAAGGTTATTGTATATTTATTATTAAACACTATACAGTTCGCCTTCAAGATGGGTATACAAGCGACGAGGGTCGTGTAGAGGTATATTACAACGGAGCCTGGGGAACTGTCTGTCATGACAGCTGGAGTATCCAGGATGCGAACGTTGTATGCAGAAGTCTTGGTTTCTCCGCTGCTAAGGCAGCAGTGACTAATGCAGCATTTGGCCAAGGCACGGGAGACATTATACTGGATAATGTGATTTGTGCCGGGACCGAGTCAGTCATCTTTGATTGTCCTCACGGAGGTCTTGGTATCCATAACTGTGATCACTCTGAAGATGCAGGCGTTAGATGTGTACATTTAGGTAAAATAAGCAAATAAAAGTAAAACATGAGTTTTCAGGTTCAATCCAGTTATACAGTTTACGTTTCCTATATCCGATTACAAAAGATTTTGAATATGGCGTAAAACATGAATTATTTAAACAAGTTATCACTACTTTGTTATGTATTGTTTTATTATATGGACAAACGTGAAAGGTGTGGTTGAAATTAAATTAGTCAAACAAATTATCCATTTTTGAAATTAACTATAAGATTAAAACTTAATGTCATATTTTATTGAAGGATGAGCCTGTATGGTTCTATATGAACCATTTTCTGATTGTGCGTCAATATTCAAAAGTGACCATCCATGGTATAAACCAACTTGCATACTCAAAATCAGTCATTTGATGACTTTGTGTTAAAGTGATCCAGGTAAAGTGTCTAACTCCACGAAAAATACTTGGAGCTTCCTCGTTTCTCTTCTGCCGTGTTGTTTAGCTTATTGTAAGAGAAGAATAAAATAGGGTTAGATTTTTTTAAATGTCCCTTTAGTATGAAGATAATTATCATTGAAAATCATTATTTAAAAAGCGTTGCCAACGCTTTTGATAAAAAGTACAATTGCCGTAGCTGAACACGTCCGGTCAGCGCGCGTGGGAAACATTCCCGACCCTTCTGAACTTTGAGCCGAGCGCGCGCAAATTCCATGAATTCTGTACCGTCTGTAAACATACACGGGTGTGGATATCGTCAACGGATGATTATTACTGCGACAAATCTACGACAGGCCATCAATATTCGGTAATAAAATATGAACTCAATGTTCGTTTTTTCACTAGGTAAACAGTGTTCGTTTTCTTTCAAACTTTCACAAATCTTTCAATTGTATTTACAATTATATTGATATAGGATTGAAGTCTCCAATGTCATTTTGTGCAATATCTGACACTTTACAGGGATCACTTTAAGATAGTATGCATAAAGGACATATAGAGCTTGGAGCGATGGCCCTTGAAAGCTTTCAGGCATTTATCTCATCAGAAAGCATGATGATGGGGTCATGTTGTCGAACGAATTCATTAAATTAATATGTGAACAAGAACGTAATATCAAAAATGGCAAAATGTTTCTTTATTATGTGTATAAATTTGCCATTTATACCATTACACAGTTCGCCTACAAGATGGTGATAATACCAATGAGGGTCGAGTAGAGATTTATAACAACGGAGCCTGGGGAACTGTCTGTCATGATAGCTGGGATATCCAAGATGCAAACGTTGTCTGCATAAGCATTGGTTTCCCAGGTGCCGCGGCCGCACTGGGTGGCGCAGCATTTGGCCAAGGAACAGGAGACATTCTACTGGATGATGTTAATTGTACCGGAACAGAGTCAGCCATCTTTGATTGTCGTCACGGAGGTCTTGGTATCCATAACTGTGATCACTCTAAAGATGCAGGTGTCAGATGTGAACATTCAGGTAAAATGAGACAGATTTTAAGAGAAATGTATCATCAGTTTATGGGCCTTTATAAAGTATCCGTTGTCCATATCAAATAAAAACTCTTCTTGATATTTATTGAAATCAATTTTTAGAAAGTGAATAGCGTGATACAAATTATGCACTCTGAAAATGGCACACTAATACATTATTATTGATACTAAAAGAAATATGTTATATATTACTGGAGGATGAATCTTCCTGCTTCTATTTAAACTATATGTCTTCATGAGTGAGCATTCTTGACTATGGCGAGGAGTTTTATAGCCCCAATGTACTTTTGAAGGTTATTGCATATTTATTATTAAACATTACACAGTTCGCCTTCAAGATGGGTATACAAGCGATGAGGGTCGTGTAGAGGTATATTACAACGGAGTCTGGGGAACTGTATGTCATGACAGCAGGAATATCTGGAGTATCCAGGATGCGAACGTTATATGCAGAAGTCTTGGTTTCTCAACTGCTAAGGCAGCAGTGACTAGTGCAGCATTTGGCCAAGGCACGGGAGACATTATACTGGATAATGTGAATTGTGCCGGGACCGAGTCAGTCATCTTTGATTGTCCTCACAGAGGTCTTGGTGTCCATACCTGCGATCACTCTAACGATGCTGGCGTTAAATGCGTACATTTAGGTAAAATAAGCAAATAAAAGTAAAACATAAGTTTTCAGTTTTAATCCAGTTATACAGTTTACGTTTTCCATATCCGATTACAAAAGATTTTGAATATGGATTAAAACATGAATTATTTAGACAAGTCATTATTACTTTGTTATGTTTTGTTTTGTTATATGTAAAAACATGAAAGGTGTGGTTGAAATTAAATTAGTCAAACAAATTATCCATTTTTGAAATTAACTATAAGATTGAAACTTAATGTCATATTTTATTAAAGAATGAGCCTGTATGGTTCTATATGAACCATTTTCTGATTGTGCGTCAAGATTTAAAAGTGACCATACATGGTATAAACCAACTTGCACACACTCAAAATCAGTCATTTGATGACTTTGTGTTAAGAATATTATGCATAAAGTGTAGATCTTGGAGCGATGGCCCTTGAAAGCTTTGAAGATAATTTCATTCAGGCATTTATCTCATCAGAAAGCATGATGATGGGGTCATGTTGTCGAACGTATTCATTAAATTAATATGTGAACAAGAACGTAATATCACAAATGGCACAATTTTCTTTATTATGTGTATTAATTTGCCATTTATCCCATTACTCAGTTCGCCTACAAGATGGTGATAATACCAATGAGGGTCGAGTAGAGGTTTATAACCACGGAGCCTGGGGAACTGTCTGTCATGATAGCTGGGATATCCATGATGCAAACGTTGTCTGCATAAGCATTGGTTTCCCAGGTGCCGCGGCCGCACTGGGTGGCGCAGCATTTGGCCAAGGAACAGGAGCCGTTCTACTGGATGATGTTAATTGTACCGGAACAGAGTCAACCATCTTTGATTGTCCTCACGGAGGTCTTGGTATCCATAACTGTGATCACTCTCATGATGCAGGTGTCAGATGTGAACATTCAGGTAAAATGAGACAGATTTTAAGAGAAATGTATCATCAATTTTTCGGCCTTTATACAGTATCCGTTGTCCATATAAAATCAAAACTCTTCCTGATATTTATTGAAATCAATTTTTAGAAAGTGAACAGCGTGATACAAATTATGCACTCTGAAAATGGCACACTAATACATTATTATTGATACTTAAAGAAATATGTTATATATTACTGGAGTAATTCAAACATATAAGGAAGCTGACCAGAAATATAGTGTGATTAAAAGAGAGCTAAGACAAATTGGATTCCAACGGGATTCTAACCCGTTACCTCCGGATTGCCAGACTGGTGCTGTTACCGACTGAGTTATAGAAAACCCTATGACGGTGATCGTCCCTGAAACCCCTTAATTCTTCATTGCTCAAGTGGTCAGAAGCTATTATAAACCTGACATAAACTATTTTCTATAGCTCAGTCGGTAAGAGCACCGGTCTAGCAATCGGGAGGTCTCGGGTACGAATCCAGTCGGAATCCCATTTTTCTTTGCTCTCTTTTAATATATTACTGGAGGATGACTCTTCCTGCTTCTATTCAAACTGTGTATGTCTTCACGAGTGAGCATTCTTGACAATGGCGATGAGTTTTAAAGCCCCAATGTACTCTTGAAGGTTATTGTATATTTATTATTAAACACTATACAGTTCGCCTTCAAGATGGGTATACAAGCGACGAGGGTCGTGTAGAGGTATATTACAACGGAGCCTGGGGAACTGTCTGTCATGACAGCTGGAGTATCCAGGATGCGAACGTTGTATGCAGAAGTCTTGGTTTCTCCGCTGCTAAGGCAGCAGTGACTAGTGCAGCATTTGGCCAAGGCACGGGAGACATTATACTGGATAATGTGAATTGTGCCGGGACCGAGTCAGTCATCTTTGATTGTCCTCACGGAGGTCTTGGTGTCCATAACTGTGATCACCCTAAAGATGCAGGCGTTAAATGCGTACATTTAGGTAAAATAAGCAAATAAAAGTAAAACATAAGTTTTCAGTTTTAATCCAGTTATACAGTTTACGTTTTCCATATCCGATTACAAAAGATTTCGAATATGTCGTGAAACATGAATTATTTAAACAAGTTTTCACTACTTTGTTATGTATTGTTTTGTTATATGGACAAACATGAAAGGTGTGGTTGAAATTAAATTAGTCAAACAAATTATCCATTCTTGAAATTAACTATAAGATTGAAACTTAATGTCATATTGTATTGAAGGATGAGCTTGTATGGTTCTATATGCACCATTTTCTGATTGCGCGTCAATATTCAAACGTGACCATACATGGTATAAACCAACTTGCACACACTCAAAATCAGTCATTTGATGACTTTGTGTTAAAGTGATTCAGGTAAAGTGTCAGATATTGCACAAAATGACATTTGAGACTTCAATCCTATATCAATATCATTGTAAAATACAATTGAAAGATTTGTGAAAGTTTGAAAGAAAACGAAAACCGTTTACCTCGTGAAAAAAGGGAATATTGATTTCATATTTTATCACCGAAAACTGATGGCTTACCGTAAATTTGTCACAGGAATGATGGTCCGGCCGTTGATATGCGCACCCGTACCATATACACATCGGCTCAGCTCAACAGTCGCGGGTACATCGACTCGTTGAATTGCGCTGCCGTGTCTATCGGGGAGGTTCAGCCCGTGATCGCGTTGCCTGTTGCGCGCCCGCCGGGTGGGCGTGAACGTAATAACTACAGCTACCGTAGCTACCAAATAAAAGCAACTCCACGTACGCATATTCTGAATTTCCATTGTTCTCTTTCAAATTTTCTTATATAATTACTCACTCTCCCTCTCTCATATAGTAGGCAACATCCGCCATATTGTGTATTCATTTTTCATGGAGACAATGGAATAGCGGGTCAGACTGAAAGGGGGCACACCGTATATTTTTTTCTACAGAATGTTCCCCCTGTATAATACATTATTGGCTTTCTTGCAGTGGCATGACTATTTTGAAATGTGGGGGTGGGGTCGTGGAAGGGAGCAGGGATGGTGTGGGAGGGGTATCGCACTATCGACCCTCCCACAGTAGGGAGCTTTTGCAACTTTTCACTCGAAAAAATGTGCAGTGTGTTCCTTACCTTGGAATATACTAGAATTCAAGAAAGCATGACCTCGGGACCACATGATTGAAACCATTATAGAAACAGGCATACACCCTACATGCATGTCTATAATATATAGGCTACATTTGGGGAGGGTATGTGGGTAGATTTTTTGTATGTATCACCTCGGAAGTATGCTAGTTGTGCAAAGGATAGATATCCCCCACCATTCACCCTGTCATACCCCCAATCTATTCCTGTGATGTTTATATGCATGTCTATATATAGGCGACATTTGGGGAGGGTATGTGGGTAGATTATTTGTATGTATATCTTTAGAAGTATGCTAGTTATGCAAAGGAGAGATATCCCCCACCCTTCACCCTGTCATACCCCCAATCTATTCATGTGATGTTTTGTATTTTTATGGCAAATTATTAGGGGGGATGCGCCCCCAGGCAACATCACTGCATGTAGAGGTTGCTCCCCATGTACTCCTTATTTTTTAATAACACAGTGAATGAAAGATATAGATTTTCAGACAGTGTGAGCACATTATTTATCTTTTATGTCAACCAGTTGCAAATAACTACAAGTCTGTTTTGTGTTAGTATATAACATGCGCACACACACACACACACACACCCACACTCACACATACTCTGCGGATACATCACTACACAGAGCCCACATTTACATTCAAGTACAGTCAAACCTGTTATAGCAGCCACCTTTTTATAGCAGCAAACCTGCCTATAATGGCCACCAAACATGATCCATTGCAGAGAAAAGGAATGTAATGGAACCTGTCTATAGTGATCACCTTTCTACAGTGGCCACTTTGATTGGCAGTCATGGTACACAGGTTTGACTGTACATTTTCATGCTTCTAGCCGTTTTCCCCCTTTACCTGGTACTATGTGTGCATTTTTTACATTTCAAACTAACAAAATCGCCCGTTTGTGTATGCTGGTAAATTGTACTTTTTTGAAGTAGGATTTACATTCCTGAAATTTGAAGCAATGCAAATGGTTGAATAACTTGTGTATTTACACAGCATTTTCACATTTTATGAAAATCAATTATATAACAATATGCAATTATTGTTATTTGGATACTTTGTATTTAATTTTTCAATAAATGCAGAAGCAACTGTTACAAAAAATGAAATACTGGGTGATTGATTCAACTTTTGGATGTGTGCAGATCATGTAGTGTCTCTGTGAATTTATTTATTTATTTATTTATTTATTTATTTATTTTGGTATACATTTCAAACTGATCAGCAGCAGTGCTGAAAGGATCAGTGTACATTGAACATCAAAACATACATAGTATAAACAATACAATATAGCAATTGTTACATTCGAATTTGAATGAATTGGAACAACAAAATTTACAAAAGTAAATCACTATAAAATAAAACAAAGCTACATTACACAAAGAATAAATATCAGATCATTGTGCATAATTGTGTCTCATACATTGTCCACCTAGCCATTTGGTTGATCCTGATCTATGAAAAATACAATTGAGTTGGCCGACCCTTCAATACCCTGCACATAATAGGGGAAGCCTCTGTGAATCCAAGCAAAAGGAGGGTTAAAAGGACAATTGGCATAGTGATACACACTCACATTTCTTCATGGGTGTTATTAGCAACTTCAATCATACATTATATCAATAACCTTGTACAATTATTCTGAATCATATTATTTATTAGTATTTCATCTGAGAAAAACAATGGTTTGTTTGAGTTTTAAAAAATGATAAATTTATGTCATACAGGGAAACCCTGTTTAGCTCGCTTATAACGAGGTACCGTACTGCCCACTGATTTGAACCACTGATTTGAACTACAAATTAAAAACATCCTTTTTCATTAAATCATAATTACCTTTATCACATGTAATAGGGAAGACATGAAAGATATATTATCAAATTTATTTTGATTGAATTTGAAAAACATAACAGATTGTTGCTATGAGCACTATTCGGTCATTGTTACTTCCCGCAACAAAACTTATCTTTGTTGATACAGTGGAACCTCCTAACAAGAGGTACCGGATACAGCGATGATAATTTTACACGTCAAGGATCTTTGTATTTTATTATTTTTAAGCCCAGACACAAGATACCCGACATAAGGTATTCAATCCAATTGTGCCTGAGGTGCTTGTTATAATAAGGTTTTGTTAATTTTTGCCAAAATGTGTGCGTGAATAATTCCATGCTAAAGAGTTGTATTTGAGAAATGAACTGTTTATGCTATATATCAATTTGAAGGCCTTATCGGTAGGGCCTTAACCCCTTGACCACAGGAACCAAGTGGGTTGTGTACAAAGTCTATGGGGATTTCATAAACTCGTAGGGAACGGGTTAATTTGGCATCAGCATGGTGAGGGATCTGTGGGCAATCACTGGCCGAACATCCCTGCCACTTCCCACGGTCGACGTCCACATCTAACATGTCTCATACGCTAGAAGTCCTGCTCCAATATTATGGTGTTTTTGCTCAGCGACGTACAGAGCTTTCAACGACGCAGGGAGCGATCTATTGCCCCGTTCACCGCGCTCAAATAACTTTCGTTGACAAGCAGTTTCGCTAATTTGGTGAAGGCGGACGTACATTCGTAGACTGCATGACGTCACATCTCGTTGTCACAAGCAATGTATAGACAACGCATGGCTGGCTTGTATTGTTAACACGCCAACTAATTGTCTATGTACTACACATGATAGCAATGTGCTGAATGTTTACCTCGCTACAAGCATGTTGATTGGTTGACCATAGAGCTGTATCGTGCCGTCGCATAATAACCGGAATAATTCTGACCAAAGTGTGTCGCAGATTTAAACCAAAGAACGGTCGGCCCGCTGTTACTGTAGGAAGTTCTTGATTTTGCACACGAACTGCAGGATTCCCCGTTTGCAAAAACCTGCTAGCTTAGTTCCTTGCTAATGGACGTTGTGGGTCCGTTTCCCGCAGGGTATGAGCATGGCGACTGAAGGGTCTGCGAGAACTGTGGTATAGTGGGTGTGTAGAATCTTGATGGGTCTTGAAGAAATCTATAGAGAGGGTGAGATTTGTGAAAAAAGGAATGCAATCAGATAAATAGTAATGTGTAAGTCATGTGCACTTATTGCACAAAATGAACCACAAACATGTATTCATGTAGTAAAAATAGGATTTGATTTCTAATCAACATGGACCAAATTTGTTATTTTCCCTTCAGTTTGTTATTCAGCTGTTAGGATCGAAAGCTACAGTATAATTATTGACTCTGATTTTATTCCATTGTCAATTTTTCAGTAGCAGTTTTCATCTGTTTTTCAATCGGTATACAGTATACAGTATACAGCATGCCTAATGCATTTGTCTCTAATAAGCAAAATAATAAATCCAAGGTCCACATTCTGAAAATATTGCAGAGATACAAAATAAAATCATGCTAAAATAATTTTCATCATTCTGAAAATGGTGTAAGGGAATGCAAATTCTACAATGCATTGTGAATCTTTTCTCATGTCCAGTAATGTCGGCCCTTGTTTATTGAGATTAACAATCAAGCCCATGATAAGTTTTCAAAATATGCGCTCAATGCACATTCTTTCCTCCTCTGACATTTATCTGTGTTGTTTTCCCAGTTTCGAATCCCAGTGAGATCACTTTGTGCAAGTATAGCAATTGACACACAATGGTATGCCAAAATAAACTCTCATTGATTTTGCCTGCTAATTTGAAGATGAAATTCTAGTTTCAGAACACAGATCTATCATTTATCTCTGTCCACAGTCCAAGAAAAAGGTTCTCAATGAATTACCTTAACCATAAGTCAATCGGGGTCACCACCAGCACAAATCGTGTGAGTCGTGTCAGCATGCAGATTGCACGTCCATTCTATCGGTACTCGGAAATCCTCTATGTATAATGTCGAAGAGAACAGCCACATCCAATGCTATAAAATGAGGATAAAAATCAAAAAGTTGCTTAATGATGGCAATTGGTATGGAAAGTCAATTGCCTTATGTAAGACAAAAAGAAAACACTGATCATCCAAGGTTTTTTCCCCAACATTTTGATTGCCAAGCCTAATATCTAATGAAAAAAACTTGTCCTGAAGTAAGAGATTTGCAGATTAGCCGGAATTTTCCATGGAGGCGGAGGGGGGGGGGAAACTGATATGCCACATTATCAGCAATATATTAACTTTGCTACAATTATCAGCAATATATTAACTTTGCTACAAGGGGAGAGAATACTTTGGACAAATGCTATTGTTCTATACATAATGCGTACAAGGCCCTTTTGAGACCGGGTCTTGGTGCATCTGATCACCACACCATTCATCTCTTGCCAAAATATCGACAACAACTAAAAAGGGAAAAACCTAGCAAACGGACAGTACGCAAGTGGGATGACAAATCTGTTGAATTACTACAGACGGCGTTCGAAATCACAGATTGGGAGATGTTCTACAACTCGAGTGAGGACCTACACGAACTCACTGATACAATTAATGATTACGTAGCCTTTTGTGAAAACCTACACATTGGCTCTAAAGAAATCACGATCTACCCAAACAACAAGCCATGGTTCACGAAAGAGATCAAGTCGATCGTTAATGAAAAGAAGAGAACGTTCAACCTCGGTAACCATGATGAAGTCAAGGAATTAAAAAGTGAAATGAAACGAGAAGTCAGTAAAGCAAAAGAAGAATACGGAAAGAAACTTGAAGATTGTTTTCATACAAACAATCCCAGAGATGCATGGAGATGCCTAGATGTAATGACGGATTATTCCAGTAAAAAGAGGGAAAACGCGTTCGCCAACGAGGATGACCCCAAACAAAAGGCAGACGAACTTAATACATTCTTCAGCCGCTTTGAAACCAACGATTTCGACGATACGCTCGATGAACAACTAGAAGAGACACGCGCCTCTTCTTCCGACGACCGCCCCTTCGTCATAGATGAATCTGAAGTTCGGAAAAGGTTCAAATCGATCAACCCCAGAAAGGCTTCTGGCCCGGACGGTGTTAGCGGACGAGTTCTTCAGAAATGTTCATCGCAACTCGCGGTCCCCTACTGCACGCTGTTTCAGAGGTCTGTAGACGAGAAAACTGTCCCATCTTGCTGGAAGTCGTCCGTGATTACTCCCGTGCCCAAAAACAAACGCCCGAAGGAAAACAACGACTTTCGGCCAATCGCCTTAACGTCTATTGTGATGAAGTGCTTGGAGAGAATCGTGCTAGAGAAGCTGATTGGTCCAATTCGCGAGCGCATCGATGTGAATCAATTTGCGTACCAATCACATCGCTCGGTTAATGATGCGGTTCTCGCGCTGACGGACTCGCTGTACCGACACCTAGACAAGACAAGGTGTTACGTAAGAGCTACGTTTGTAGACTTCTCCTCCGCGTTCAACACAATACAACCGTATAAATTGATTGAGAAACTTAGGCAACTAGAAGTGAATCCATCTCTCATCCTGTGGATAAATGACTTTCTACACGAGAGATCACAGAGGGTTAGAGTTAACGAAACTTTGTCTGACAAACTCACTACAAACACCGGGACCCCACAAGGTTGTGTTCTATCCTCAAGTCTGTTTATCCTATACACAAACGATTGTACCTCCGACTTTCCATCGGTTCACATCTATAAATATGCAGATGATACCGTAATTGTAGGATTAATTAAAGAAAACGAGAACGAATACCGGAACACAATCTCCTCTTTTGAAACATGGTGTAAGGATAACCATCTCCTGTTAAATTCAAAGAAAACAAAAGAGATGATATTTGACTTTAGGTTAAAAAAGGAATTCGATCCTGTTGATGTTCAGATTGATATTAATAATGAATCTATTGAAAATGTACACAATTACAGATACTTGGGAACCCATATTGACCATCAGTTGAAGTGGGAAGAGCAAGTAAAAGCTACACTCGTAAAATGTAACCAAAGATTGTATTTTCTTCGCAAACTCAAAGCTTTCCATGTCAATGAGAGGATTATGTACTTGTTCTACACATCTGTGATCCAAAGTCATATCACCCAGGATAGTACTGTTTGGTACAACAATGCAAAACAAAAAGATAAAGACAAACTCCGCAGGGTAATAAAACGAGCCAGTAAAACTATGAATCGTGATGAGCTCAACTTAGATACAATTTGTGAGGAAAGGACACTTGCTAAAGCCCACACAATTGTAGCCGATCCCTCACACCCGCTCCATTGTAATTACAATAAACTAAGGAGTGGACGTAGGTGGCAATCGCAAATGGCCAGAACAAGTCGGTTTTCCAACCTATTCATTCCATACTCAATCCGGCTATTGAATGAAAAATAGATAGTATAGAATCTGAGGCCTGTACAGTATTCGGCCTTTAAGTCTTAGTCTTTGTTCTAAATGGTGTCATTGTCTGTTGTACTATTTATTATGTTTATGTCCTGTACTAAATCAAATTTAAATAATAAATATAATTAACCTCAGGTAAATTGCCTACAATAAGGAAATAAATTATTAAATTGTTTAATTAATCGATTTGTATGACTTTGTATATTATTTCCCTCTATATAAATGGGTAATTTTTAATTTCAATATCGCAAACGTTTCTGTTCTTTAGTTTGTTTTTGTTTTTGTTTTAATTATAATTAATAGAATAGAATTTAGAATTATTTATATTAAATAAGGATATACACTGATTTCATATGAACAATATTAGCCCTTGTATTTATTGCGTTGTTTACTATATAAACATATTATGTAAATACAATCATTCAATTTATAACACTAATTAAATGTTAATTACACATTTATAGACTGTTTATGGAATTAATGAAATATTTAAAAAAATTAAAAATAATTGTTAATCTGATAATGAATTATGTGCATAATTGCATGAATCATTTTGTGTGCTTTATAAGTAAGTAATAATATGTTATATTGTACTAAATTAAGATATATATTTTATAATATATATTACAAAATTAGTATGTATGAATAAGATCAGTTTAAATATGTTTGATAATTTGAATGATATGAATAGCGAATTAGCAATACAGATTAGACATTTAATTTTGCATAATCTTGATATAAATAATTGCATAGAATATGTGTTCATGTGAAACATTATATTAATTATGCCATATTTTGATATAGGAATTGATGAGCATGTAATAATGAAATGGAATGATATTTGATATGGAATAATATACAATGATATGATAAATTTTGATTTATGGATAGACTTTTTGGACACACACAATTACTAAAACAGTCAAAATATATATTAATATTTGTAGGTGTTTGTAAACAATATGTGTTAAGCATTGTGTGCACATTCCTTGTCTCATGAATATAATAATGGTTATTTGAACGAATTTATCAAAAGACTGATGATTTATGTAAATGTATATATTGTTGTAAATATTTTGTTTTCTCCGATTATTGCATGTAACGCAACAAATTTCCTTATGGACAATAAAATCAACTTGAACTTGAACTTGAACTTGAGGTGGGTCACACAAGGGAGCAGAGCTATGCGGCTTTGTACGGCAACAACATGGGCGGCGGGCCGGTACAGAAAGTTTGACATATTTGACGTACATTAGTCGTACAACATTTCCGAAGCCGAGAGTATGATTTAGTATTGGTTTAAAATTTTCGACATTTTCGAGGCCGAGACCACGGTTCTTCGTACTTTACGAGGTCAAGACCGCTAAAGTATCATCTCGGACCAGTAAAAATTTGAAATTGGGAGGTGGATCAATCCACCCAATGCACCACCTGACCACCACAATTCACAATGACAATAATTTGTTTATTTTCCAGCATTTCACTTTTGTCTTTTGAGTTAGACCGAGTACTACACAGACCTAGACATAGACCTAACATTATCAAAAATGAGCATCGATAAAAAAACACAAAAAACGGATTACCCATTCTATATCAAATTTGAGAAGGCCCATCATTTCATAATCATAAGTCATAACAAAAGAGATATCAACATAACTAGATCTGCAAATCTATTGCTTTCATGGCCTCTTTGACATGATTATCATTGTCATTTTCACAGTGAAAAAGACAATAATAATGTCAAAGAGACCATGAAAGCGATAGATTTGTCGATCTACACTCAAACTTGAATTGCTGATTCTGTAATTGGGCCCTTGACTTGGGAGGGTAATCTACGTACCTTAGCCCGGGGCTTCGATCGGCGCTGAGAACTCGATCAGTCCGAGAGCGAGTATCCCGGCCGTGCATGACCGTGTCGTCTTCGATCACCTGCAGCTTCTCAGACTCAGCTCTGCATGCATCTCAATTATCAACCAAATTGTTGTTTTTTCTTCTTGATGAACCTCTAGATCTCCTCCCAGGCCGCATTCTCATTCGCATTTTATTTGTAGATTCTCAAACGGTTTCTTCAACAAATTTGCTAATGGTATTTAGTACACAATGCAAATATGCACAGTACTTCGCTCACTACCGCTGTATAGCTGTACGCGTATCGTACACGTATTACGTACGGCTCTACGAACGTACGTACGTCTAGCTATGTCTGTATGCAATATAGCCGGGCGGGGATCGGGCACAATATAGCAGGCACGACAAGGTCAAAGGTCACCAAAGACGTTAATTAACGCAATTGAAATAAAAGATTTAAATGATAATTATCTTCATACTAAAGGGACATTTGAAAAAATCGAACCCTATTTTATTCCTCTCTTACCATAAGCTAAACAACACGGTAGAAGAGAAACGAGGAAGCTCCAAGTCATTTTCGTGGATTTGGACACTTTACATGAATCACTTTAATGTGATCCAGGTAAAGTGTCTAACTCCACGAAATATACTTGGAGCTTCCTCTTTTCTCTTCTGCCGTGTTGTTTAGCTTATTGTAAGAGAAGAATGAAATAGGGTTAGATTTTTTAAAATGTCCCTTTAGTATGAAGATAATTATCATTGAAAATCATTATTTGAAAAGCGTTGCCAACGCTTTTGATAAAAAGTACAATTGCCGTAGCTGAACACGTCCGGTCAGCGCGCGTGGGAAATATTCCCGACCCTACTGAACTTTGAGCCGAGCGCGCGCAAATTCCATGAATTCTGTACCGTCTGTAAACATACATGGGTGTGGATATGGTCAACGGATGATTATTACTGCGACAAATCTACGGCAGGCCATCAATATTCGGTGATAAAATATGAACTCAATGTTCGTTTTTTTCACTAGGTAAACAGTGTTCGTTTTCTTTCAAACTTTCACAAATATTTCAATTGTATTTTACAATGATATTGAGATAGGATTGAAGTCTCAAATGTCATTTTGTGCAATATCTGACACTTTGCAGGGATCACTTTAAGATTATATGCATGAAGTGTAGAGCTTGGAGCGATGGCCCTTGAAAGCTTTGAAGATAATTTCATTCAGGCAATTATCTCATCAGAAAGCATGATTATGGGGTCATGTTGTCGAACGAATTCATTACATTTATATGTGAACAAGAACGTAATATCACAAAGGGCAATTTTTTTCTTTATTATATGTATTAATTTGCCATTTATACCATTACACAGTTCGCCTACAAGATGGTGATAATACCAATGAGGGTCGAGTAGAGATTTATAACAACGGAGCCTGGGGAACTGTCTGTCATGATAGCTGGGATATCCAAGATGCAAACGTTGTCTGCATAAGCATTGGTTTCCCAGGTGCCGAGGCCGCACTGGGTGGCGCAGCATTTGGCCAAGGAACAGGAGACGTTCTACTGGATGATGTTAATTGTACCGGAACAGAGTCAGCCATCTTTGATTGTCCTCACGGAGGTCTTGGTATCCATAACTGTGATCACTCTAAAGATGCAGGTGTCAGATGTGAACATTCAGGTAAAATGAGACAGATTTTTTAGAGAAATGTATCATCAGTTTATGGGCCTTTATACAGTATCTGTTGTCCATATCAAATCAAAACTCTTCCCAATATTTATTTAAATCAATTTTTAGAAAGTGAACAGCGTGATACAAATTATGCACTCTGAAAATGGCACATTAATACATTATTATTTAAACTAAAAGAAATATGTTATATATTACTGGAGGATGAATCTTCCTGCTTCTATTCAAACTATTTATGTTTTCACGAGTGAGCATTCTTGACTATGGCGAGGAGTTTTAAAGCCCCAATGTACTTTTGAAGGTTATTGTATATTTATTATTAAACATTACACAGTTCGCCTTCAAGATGGGTATACAAGCGACGAGGGTCGTGTAGAGGTATATTACAACGGAGTCTGGGGAACTGTATGTCATGACAGCAGGAATATCTGGAGTATCCGGGATGCGAACGTTGTATGCAGAAGTCTTGGTTTCTCCACTGCTAAGGCAGCAGTGACTAGTGCAGCATTTGGCCAAGGCACGGGAGACATTATACTGGATAATGTGAATTGTGCCGGGACCGAGTCAGTCATCTTTGATTGTCCTCACAGAGGTATTGGTGTCCATACCTGTGATCACTCTAACGATGCAGGCGTTAGATGCGTACATTTAGGTAAAATAAACAAATACAAGTAAAACATAAGTTTTCAGGTTCAATCCAGTTATACAGTTTACGTTTTTCATATCCGATTACAAAAGATTTTGAATATGGATTAAAACATGAATTATTTAAACAAGTTATTACTACTTTGTTATGTATTGTTTTGTTATATGTAAACACATGAAAGGTGTGGTTGAAATTAAATTAGTCAAACAAATTATCCATTTTCGAAATAAACTATAAGATTGAAACTTAATGTCATATTTCATTAAAGAATGAGCCTGTATGGTTCTATATAAACCATTTTCTGATTGCGCGTCAAGATATAAAGTGACCATACATGGTATAAACCAACTTGCACACACTCAAATCAGTCATTTGGTGAATTTGTGTTAAGATTAGTATGCATAAAGTGTAGAGCTTGGAGCGATGGCCCTTGAAAGCTTTGAAGATAATTTCATTCAGGCATTTATCTCATCAGAAAGCACGATGATGGGGTCATGTTGTCGAACGAATTCATTAAATTAATATGTGAACAAGAACGTAATATCACAAATGGCAAAATGTTTCTTTATTATGTGTATAAATTTGACATTTATACCATTACACAGTTCGCCTACTAGATGGTGATAATACCAATGAGGGTCGAGTAGAGATTTATAACAACGGAGCCTGGGGAACTGTCTGTCATGATAGCTGGGATATCCAAGATGCAAACGTTGTCTGCATAAGCATTGGTTTCCCAGGTGCTGCGGCCGCACTGGGTGGCGCAGCATTTGGCCAAGGAACAGGAGCCGTTCTACTGGATGATGTTAATTGTACCGGAACAGAGTCAGCCATCTTTGATTGTCCTCACGGAGGTCTTGGTATCCATAACTGTGATCACTCTGAAGATGCAGGTGTCAGATGTGAAAATTCAGGTAAAATGAGACAGATTTTAAGAGAAATGTATCATCAGTTTATGGGCATTTATACAGTATCCGTTGTCCATATCAAATCAAAACTCTTCCTGATATTTATTTAAATCAATTTTTAGAAAGTGAACAGCGTGATACAAATTATGCACTCTGAAAATGGCACATTAATGCATTATTATTGATACTAAAAGAAATATGCTATATATTACTGGAGGATTAAAGGGGTAGTACAGGTTTGGTAAGGCTGAACTTTAGTAACCAAACCTGGACAGTAACATTATAAACTAATACTTATTACTCCACCATGCTCGAAAGGTATACAAAATTACAAACGACTAAGTAAAAAGCCTGTTATCATTAACAAAAGGAGCCATTAAAACACAAGAGGGCGCTTTCTAAAAAGTCATTGGTTTCAACCATTTATCATACAAAATAATGCATGGAATGTTCTATTGAAATAATGATTAAGTAGATAGATCATCAACAACTATTTTCAAAACGCTTTTGAACATTTTTGAAAAAGTGTAAGCATTTTTTAAATAAAAAAAAAAAAACATCTAATTATTTGGGCCCCAAATAATTATAAGATCAAATATATTAACTGATATTTCAGCCGTTTCTGGACCGATTTTGACCAAATAAAGTTTATTCTGCCCTTAAAATTGCATGTTCTCTCAAGTTCGACACTCAGTTTTTCATTATCTCACAAAAAAAATTGTGATGTGCAGCGCCCTCTCTACCAAAACTAAACTACCCCTTTAATCTTCCTGCTTCTATTCAAACTATTTATGTCTTCACGAGTGAGCATTCTTGACTATGGCGAGGCGTTTTAAAGCCCCAATGTACTTTTGAAGGTTATTGTATATTTATTATTAAACATTACACAGTTCGCCTTCAAGATGGGTATACAAGCGACGAGGGTCGTGTAGAGGTATATTACAACGGAGCCTGGGGAACTGTCTGTCATGACAGCTGGAGCATCCAGGATGCGAACGTTGTATGCAGAAGTCTTGGTTTCACCGCTGCTAAGGCGGCAGTGACTAATGCAGCATTTGGCCAAGGCACGGGAGACATTATACTGGATAATGTGAATTGTGCCGGGACCGAGTCAGTCATCTTTGATTGTCCTCACGGAGGTCTTGGTGTCCATAACTGTGATCACCCTAAAGATGCAGGCGTTAGATGTGTACATTTAGGTAAAATAAGCAAATAAAAGTAAAACATTAGTTTTCAGGTTCGATCCAGTTATACAGTTTACGTTTTTTGTATCCGATTACAAAAGATTTCGAATATGTCGTGAAACATGAATTATTTAAACAAGTTTTCACTACTTTGTTATGTATTGTTTTGTTATATGGACAAACATGAAAGGTGTGGTTGAAATTAAATTAGTCAAACAAATTATCCATTCTTGAAATTAACTATAAGATTGAAACTTAATGTCATATTGTATTGAAGGATGAGCTTGTATGGTTCTATATGCACCATTTTCTGATTGCGCGTCAATATTCAAACGTGACCATACATGGTATAAACCAACTTGCACACACTCAAAATCAGTCATTTGATGACTTTGTGTTAATGTGATCCAGGTAAAGTGTCTAACTCCACGAAATATACTTGGAGCTTCCTCTTTTCTCTTCTGCCGTGTTGTTTAGCTTATTGTAAGAGAAGAATGAAATAGGGTTAGATTTTTTTTAATGTCCCTTTAGTATGAAGATAATTATCATTGAAAATCATTATTTGAAAAGCGTTGCCAACGCTTTTGATAAAAAGTACAATTGCCGTAGCTGAACACGTCCGGTCAGCGCACGTGGGAAATATTCCCGACCCTACTGAACTTTGAGCCGAACGCGCGCAAATTCCATGAATTCTGTACCGTCTGTAAACATACATGGGTGTGGATATCGTCAACGGATGATTATTACTGCGACAAATCTACGGCAGGCCATCAATATTCGATGATAAAATATGAACTCAATGTTCGTTTTTTTCACTAGGTAAACAGTGTTCGTTTTCTTTCAAACTTTCACAAATATTTCAATTGTATTTTACAATGATATTGAGATAGGATTGAAGTCTCAAATGTCATTTTGTGCAATATCTGACACTTTGCAGGGATCACTTTAAGATTATATGCATGAAGTGTAGAGCTTGGAGCGATGGCCCTTGAAAGCTTTGAAGATAATTTCAATCAGGCAATTATCTCATCAGAAAGCATGATGATGGGGTCATGTTGTCGAACGAATTCATTACATTTATATGTGAACAAGAACGTAATATCACAAAGGGCAATTTTTTTCTTTATTATATGTATTAATTTGCCATTTACACCATTACACAGTTCGCCTACAAGATGGGGATAATACCAATGAGGGTCGAGTAGAGATTTATAACAACGGAGCCTGGGGAACTGTCTGTCATGATAGCTGGGATATCCAAGATGCAAACGTTGTCTGCATAAGCATTGGTTTCCCAGGTGCCGCGTCCGCACTGGGTGGCGCAGCATTTGGCCAAGGAACAGGAGACGTTCTACTGGATGATGTTAATTGTACCGGGACAGAGTCAGCCATCTTTGATTGTCCTCACGGAGGTCTTGGTATCCATAACTGTGATCACTCTAAAGATGCAGGTGTCAGATGTGAACATTCAGGTAAAATGAGACAGATTTTAAGAGAAATGTATCATCAGTTTATGGGCCTTTATACAGTATCTGTTGTCCATATCAAATCAAAACTCTTCCCAATATTTATTTAAATCAATTTTTAGAAAGTGAACAGCGTGATACAAATTATGCACTCTGAAAATGGCACATTAATACATTATTATTTAAACTAAAAGAAATATGTTATATATTACTGGAGGATGAATCTTCCTGCTTCTATTCAAACTATTTATGTTTTCACGAGTGAGCATTCTTGACTATGGCGAGGAGTTTTAAAGCCCCAATGTACTTTTGAAGGTTATTGTATATTTATTATTAAACATTACACAGTTCGCCTTCAAGATGGGTATACAAGCGACGAGGGTCGTGTAGAGGTATATTACAACGGAGTCTGGGGAACTGTATGTCATGACAGCAGGAATATCTGGAGTATCCGGGATGCGAACGTTGTATGCAGAAGTCTTGGTTTCTCCACTGCTAAGGCAGCAGTGACTAGTGCAGCATTTGGCCAAGGCACGGGAGACATTATACTGGATAATGTGAATTGTGCCGGGACCGAGTCAGTCATCTTTGATTGTCCTCACAGAGGTATTGGTGTCCATACCTGTGATCACTCTAACGATGCAGGCGTTAGATGCGTACATTTAGGTAAAATAAACAAATACAAGTAAAACATAAGTTTTCAGGTTCAATCCAGTTATACAGTTTACGTTTTTCATATCCGATTACAAAAGATTTTGAATATGGATTAAAACATGAATTATTTAAACAAGTTATTACTACTTTTTATGTATTGTTTTGTTATATGTAAAAACATGAAAGGTGTGGTTGAAATTAAATTAGTCAAACAAATTATCCATTTTCGAAATAAACTATAAGATTGAAACTTAATGTCATATTTCATTAAAGAATGAGCCTGTATGGTTCTATATAAACCATTTTCTGATTGCGCGTCAATATATAAAGTGACCATACATGGTATAAACCAACTTGCACACACTCAAATCAGTCATTTGGTGAATTTGTGTTAAGATTAGTATGCATAAAGTGTAGAGCTTGGAGCGATGGCCCTTGAAAGCTTTGAAGATAATTTCATTCAGGCATTTATCTCATCAGAAAGCACGATGATGGGGTCATGTTGTCGAACGAATTCATTAAATTAATATGTGAACAAGAACGTAATATCACAAATGGCAAAATGTTCTTTATTATGTGTATACATTTGACATTTATACCATTACACAGTTCGCCTACTAGATGGTGATAATACCAATGAGGGTCGAGTAGAGATTTATAACAACGGAGCCTGGGGAACTGTCTGTCATGATAGCTGGGATATCCAAGATGCAAACGTTGTCTGCATAAGCATTGGTTTCCCAGGTGCCGAGGCCGCACTGGGTGGCGCAGCATTTGGCCAAGGAACAGGAGCCGTTCTACTGGATGATGTTAATTGTACCGGAACAGAGTCAGCCATCTTTGATTGTCCTCACGGAGGTCTTGGTATCCATAACTGTGATCACTCTGAAGATGCAGGTGTCAGATGTGAAAATTCAGGTAAAATGAGACAGATTTTAAGAGAAATGTATCATCAGTTTATGGGCATTTATACAGTATCCGTTGTCCATATCAAATCAAAACTCTTCCTGATATTTATTTAAATCAATTTTTAGAAAGTGAACAGCGTGATACAAATTATGCACTCTGAAAATGGCACATTAATGCATTATTATTGATACTAAAAGAAATATGCTATATATTACTGGAGGATTAAAGGGGTAGTACAGTTTTGGTAAGGCTGAACTTTAGTAACCAAACCTGGACAGTAACATTATAAACTAATAGTTATTACTCCACCATGCTCGAAAGGTATACAAAATTACAAACGACTAAGTAAAAAGCCTGTTATCATTAACAAAAGGAGCCATTAAAACACAAGAGGGCGCTTTCTAAAAAGTCATTGGTTTCAACCATTTATCATACAAAATAATGCATGGAATGTTCTATTGAAATAATGATTAAGTAGATAGATCATCAACAACTATTTTCAAAACGCTTTTGAACATTTTTGAAAAAGTGTAAGCATTTTTTAAATAAAAAAAAAAAACATCTAATTATTTGGGCCCCAAATAATTATAAGATCAAATATATTAATTGATATTTCAGCGGTTTCTGGACCGATTTTGACCAAATAAAGTTTATTCTGCCATTAAAATTGCATGTTCTCTCAAGTTCGACACTCAGTTTTTCATTATCTCACAAAAAAAATTGTGATGTGCAGCGCCCTCTCTACCAAAACTAAACTACCCCTTTAATCTTCCTGCTTCTATTCAAACTATTTATGTCTTCACGAGTGAGCATTCTTGACTATGGCGAGGCGTTTTAAAGCCCCAATGTACTTTTGAAGGTTATTGTATATTTATTATTAAACATTACACAGTTCGCCTTCAAGATGGGTATACAAGCGACGAGGGTCGTGTAGAGGTATATTACAACGGAGCCTGGGGAACTGTCTGTCATGACAGCTGGAGCATCCAGGATGCGAACGTTGTATGCAGAAGTCTTGGTTTCACCGCTGCTAAGGCGGCAGTGACTAATGCAGCATTTGGCCAAGGCACGGGAGACATTATACTGGATAATGTGAATTGTGCCGGGACCGAGTCAGTCATCTTTGATTGTCCTCACGGAGGTCTTGGTGTCCATAACTGTGATCACCCTAAAGATGCAGGCGTTAGATGTGTACATTTAGGTAAAATAAGCAAATAAAAGTAAAACATTAGTTTTCAGGTTCGATCCAGTTATACAGTTTACGTTTTTTGTATCCGATTACAAAAGATTTCGAATATGTCGTGAAACATGAATTATTTAAACAAGTTTTCACTACTTTGTTATGTATTGTTTTGTTATATGGACAAACATGAAAGGTGTGGTTGAAATTAAATTAGTCAAACAAATTATCCATTCTTGAAATTAACTATAAGATTGAAACTTAATGTCATATTGTATTGAAGGATGAGCTTGTATGGTTCTATATGCACCATTTTCTGATTGCGCGTCAATATTCAAACGTGACCATACATGGTATAAACCAACTTGCACACACTCAAAATCAGTCATTTGATGACTTTGTGTTAATGTGATCCAGGTAAAGTGTCTAACTCCACGAAATATACTTGGAGCTTCCTCTTTTCTCTTCTGCCGTGTTGTTTAGCTTATTGTAAGAGAAGAATGAAATAGGGTTAGATTTTTTAAAATGTCCCTTTAGTATGAAGATAATTATCATTGAAAATCATTATTTGAAAAGCGTTGCCAACGCTTTTGATAAAAAGTACAATTGCCGTAGCTGAACACGTCCGGTCAGCGCACGTGGGAAATATTCCCGACCCTACTGAACTTTGAGCCGAACGCGCGCAAATTCCATGAATTCTGTACCGTCTGTAAACATACATGGGTGTGGATATCGTCAACGGATGATTATTACTGCGACAAATCTACGGCAGGCCATCAATATTCGATGATAAAATATGAACTCAATGTTCGTTTTTTTCACTAGGTAAACAGTGTTCGTTTTCTTTCAAACTTTCACAAATATTTCAATTGTATTTTACAATGATATTGAGATAGGATTGAAGTCTCAAATGTCATTTTGTGCAATATCTGACACTTTGCAGGGATCACTTTAAGATTATATGCATGAAGTGTAGAGCTTGGAGCGATGGCCCTTGAAAGCTTTGAAGATAATTTCATTCAGGCAATTATCTCATCAGAAAGCATGATGATGGGGTCATGTTGTCGAACGAATTCATTACATTTATATGTGAACAAGAACGTAATATCACAAAGGGCAATTTTTTTCTTTATTATATGTATTAATTTGCCATTTACACCATTACACAGTTCGCCTACAAGATGGGGATAATACCAATGAGGGTCGAGTAGAGATTTATAACAACGGAGCCTGGGGAACTGTCTGTCATGATAGCTGGGATATCCAAGATGCAAACGTTGTCTGCATAAGCATTGGTTTCCCAGGTGCCGCGTCCGCACTGGGTGGCGCAGCATTTGGCCAAGGAACAGGAGACGTTCTACTGGATGATGTTAATTGTACCGGAACAGAGTCAGCCATCTTTGATTGTCCTCACGGAGGTCTTGGTATCCATAACTGTGATCACTCTAAAGATGCAGGTGTCAGATGTGAACATTCAGGTAAAATGAGACAGATTTTAAGAGAAATGTATCATCAGTTTATGGGCCTTTATACAGTATCTGTTGTCCATATCAAATCAAAACTCTTCCCAATATTTATTTTAATCAATTTTTAGAAAGTGAACAGCGTGATACAAATTATGCACTCTGAAAATGGCACATTAATACATTATTATTTAAACTAAAAGAAATATGTTATATATTACTGGAGGATGAATCTTCCTGCTTCTATTCAAACTATTTATGTTTTCACGAGTGAGCATTCTTGACTATGGCGAGGAGTTTTAAAGCCCCAATGTACTTTTGAAGGTTATTGTATATTTATTATTAAACATTACACAGTTCGCCTTCAAGATGGGTATACAAGCGACGAGGGTCGTGTAGAGGTATATTACAACGGAGTCTGGGGAACTGTATGTCATGACAGCAGGAATATCTGGAGTATCCGGGATGCGAACGTTGTATGCAGAAGTCTTGGTTTCTCCACTGCTAAGGCAGCAGTGACTAGTGCAGCATTTGGCCAAGGCACGGGAGACATTATACTGGATAATGTGAATTGTGCCGGGACCGAGTCAGTCATCTTTGATTGTCCTCACAGAGGTATTGGTGTCCATACCTGTGATCACTCTAACGATGCAGGCGTTAGATGCGTACATTTAGGTAAAATAAACAAATACAAGTAAAACATAAGTTTTCAGGTTCAATCCAGTTATACAGTTTACGTTTTTCATATCCGATTACAAAAGATTTTGAATATGGATTAAAACATGAATTATTTAAACAAGTTATTACTACTTTTTATGTATTGTTTTGTTATATGTAAAAACATGAAAGGTGTGGTTGAAATTAAATTAGTCAAACAAATTATCCATTTTCGAAATAAACTATAAGATTGAAACTTAATGTCATATTTCATTAAAGAATGAGCCTGTATGGTTCTATATAAACCATTTTCTGATTGCGCGTCAATATATAAAGTGACCATACATGGTATAAACCAACTTGCACACACTCAAATCAGTCATTTGGTGAATTTGTGTTAAGATTAATATGCATAAAGTGTAGAGCTTGGAGCGATGGCCCTTGAAAGCTTTGAAGATAATTTCATTCAGGCATTTATCTCATCAGAAAGCACGATGATGGGGTCATGTTGTCGAACGAATTCATTAAATTAATATGTGAACAAGAACGTAATATCACAAATGGCAAAATGTTCTTTATTATGTGTATACATTTGACATTTATACCATTACACAGTTCGCCTACTAGATGGTGATAATACCAATGAGGGTCGAGTAGAGATTTATAACAACGGAGCCTGGGGAACTGTCTGTCATGATAGCTGGGATATCCAAGATGCAAACGTTGTCTGCATAAGCATTGGTTTCCCAGGTGCCGAGGCCGCACTGGGTGGCGCAGCATTTGGCCAAGGAACAGGAGCCGTTCTACTGGATGATGTTAATTGTACCGGAACAGAGTCAGCCATCTTTGATTGTCCTCACGGAGGTCTTGGTATCCATAACTGTGATCACTCTGAAGATGCAGGTGTCAGATGTGAAAATTCAGGTAAAATGAGACAGATTTTAAGAGAAATGTATCATCAGTTTATGGGCATTTATACAGTATCCGTTGTCCATATCAAATCAAAACTCTTCCTGATATTTATTTAAATCAATTTTTAGAAAGTGAACAGCGTGATACAAATTATGCACTCTGAAAATGGCACATTAATGCATTATTATTGATACTAAAAGAAATATGCTATATATTACTGGAGGATTAAAGGGGTAGTACAGTTTTGGTAAGGCTGAACTTTAGTAACCAAACCTGGACAGTAACATTATAAACTAATAGTTATTACTCCACCATGCTCGAAAGGTATACAAAATTACAAACGACTAAGTAAAAAGCCTGTTATCATTAACAAAAGGAGCCATTAAAACACAAGAGGGCGCTTTCTAAAAAGTCATTGGTTTCAACCATTTATCATACAAAATAATGCATGGAATGTTCTATTGAAATAATGATTAAGTAGATAGATCATCAACAACTATTTTCAAAACGCTTTTGAACATTTTTGAAAAAGTGTAAGCATTTTTTAAATTAAAAAAAAAACATCTAATTATTTGGGCCCCAAATAATTATAAGATCAAATATATTAATTGATATTTCAGCGGTTTCTGGACCGATTTTGACCAAATAAAGTTTATTCTGCCATTAAAATTGCATGTTCTCTCAAGTTCGACACTCAGTTTTTCATTATCTCACAAAAAAAATTGTGATGTGCAGCGCCTTCTCTACCAAAACTAAACTACCCCTTTAATCTTCCTGCTTCTATTCAAACTATTTATGTCTTCACGAGTGAGCATTCTTGACTATGGCGAGGCGTTTTAAAGCCCCAATGTACTTTTGAAGGTTATTGTATATTTATTATTAAACATTACACAGTTCGCCTTCAAGATGGGTATACAAGCGACGAGGGTCGTGTAGAGGTATATTACAACGGAGCCTGGGGAACTGTCTGTCATGACAGCTGGAGCATCCAGGATGCGAACGTTGTATGCAGAAGTCTTGGTTTCACCGCTGCTAAGGCGGCAGTGACTAATGCAGCATTTGGCCAAGGCACGGGAGACATTATACTGGATAATGTGAATTGTGCCGGGACCGAGTCAGTCATCTTTGATTGTCCTCACGGAGGTCTTGGTGTCCATAACTGTGATCACCCTAAAGATGCAGGCGTTAGATGTGTACATTTAGGTAAAATAAGCAAATAAAAGTAAAACATTAGTTTTCAGGTTCGATCCAGTTATACAGTTTACGTTTTTTGTATCCGATTACAAAAGATTTCGAATATGTCGTGAAACATGAATTATTTAAACAAGTTTTCACTACTTTGTTATGTATTGTTTTGTTATATGGACAAACATGAAAGGTGTGGTTGAAATTAAATTAGTCAAACAAATTATCCATTCTTGAAATTAACTATAAGATTGAAACTTAATGTCATATTGTATTGAAGGATGAGCTTGTATGGTTCTATATGCACCATTTTCTGATTGCGCGTCAATATTCAAACGTGACCATACATGGTATAAACCAACTTGCACACACTCAAAATCAGTCATTTGATGACTTTGTGTTAATGTGATCCAGGTAAAGTGTCTAACTCCACGAAATATACTTGGAGCTTCCTCTTTTCTCTTCTGCCGTGTTGTTTAGCTTATTGTAAGAGAAGAATGAAATAGGGTTAGATTTTTTAAAATGTCCCTTTAGTATGAAGATAATTATCATTGAAAATCATTATTTGAAAAGCGTTGCCAACGCTTTTGATAAAAAGTACAATTGCCGTAGCTGAACACGTCCGGTCAGCGCGCGTGGGAAATATTCCCGACCCTACTGAACTTTGAGCCGAGCGCGCGCAAATTCCATGAATTCTGTACCGTCTGTAAACATACATGGGTGTGGATATGGTCAACGGATGATTATTACTGCGACAAATCTACGGCAGGCCATCAATATTCGGTGATAAAATATGAACTCAATGTTCGTTTTTTTCACTAGGTAAACAGTGTTCGTTTTCTTTCAAACTTTCACAAATATTTCAATTGTATTTTACAATGATATTGAGATAGGATTGAAGTCTCAAATGTCATTTTGTGCAATATCTGACACTTTGCAGGGATCACTTTAAGATTATATGCATGAAGTGTAGAGCTTGGAGCGATGGCCCTTGAAAGCTTTGAAGATAATTTCATTCAGGCAATTATCTCATCAGAAAGCATGATGATGGGGTCATGTTGTCGAACGAATTCATTACATTTATATGTGAACAAGAACGTAATATCACAAAGGGCAATTTTTTTCTTTATTATATGTATTAATTTGCCATTTATACCATTACACAGTTCGCCTACAAGATGGTGATAATACCAATGAGGGTCGAGTAGAGATTTATAACAACGGAGCCTGGGGAACTGTCTGTCATGATAGCTGGGATATCCAAGATGCAAATGTTGTCTGCATAAGCATTGGTTTCCCAGGTGCCGCGTCCGCACTGGGTGGCGCAGCATTTGGCCAAGGAACAGGAGACGTTCTACTGGATGATGTTAATTGTACCGGAACAGAGTCAGCCATCTTTGATTGTCCTCACGGAGGTCTTGGTATCCATAACTGTGATCACTCTAAAGATGCAGGTGTCAGATGTGAACATTCAGGTAAAATGAGACAGATTTTAAGAGAAATGTATCATCAGTTTATGGGCCTTTATACAGTATCTGTTGTCCATATCAAATCAAAACTCTTCCCAATATTTATTTAAATCAATTTTTAGAAAGTGAACAGCGTGATACAAATTATGCACTCTGAAAATGGCACATTAATACATTATTATTTAAACTAAAAGAAATATGTTATATATTACTGGAGGATGAATCTTCCTGCTTCTATTCAAACTATTTATGTTTTCACGAGTGAGCATTCTTGACTATGGCGAGGAGTTTTAAAGCCCCAATGTACTTTTGAAGGTTATTGTATATTTATTATTAAACATTACACAGTTCGCCTTCAAGATGGGTATACAAGCGACGAGGGTCGTGTAGAGGTATATTACAACGGAGTCTGGGGAACTGTATGTCATGACAGCAGGAATATCTGGAGTATCCGGGATGCGAACGTTGTATGCAGAAGTCTTGGTTTCTCCACTGCTAAGGCAGCAGTGACTAGTGCAGCATTTGGCCAAGGCACGGGAGACATTATATTGGATAATGTGAATTGTGCCGGGACCGAGTCAGTCATCTTTGATTGTCCTCACAGAGGTATTGGTGTCCATACCTGTGATCACTCTAACGATGCAGGCGTTAGATGCGTACATTTAGGTAAAATAAACAAATACAAGTAAAACATAAGTTTTCAGGTTCAATCCAGTTATACAGTTTACGTTTTTCATATCCGATTACAAAAGATTTTGAATATGGATTAAAACATGAATTATTTAAACAAGTTATTACTACTTTGTTGTGTATTGTTTTGTTATATGTAAAAACATGAAAGGTGTGGTTGAAATTAAATTAGTCAAACAAATTATCCATTTTCAAAATAAACTATAAGATTGAAACTTAATGTCATATTTCATTAAAGAATGAGCCTGTATGGTTCTATATAAACCATTTTCTGATTGCGCGTCAAGATATAAAGTGACCATACATGGTATAAACCAACTTGCACACACTCAAATCAGTCATTTGGTGAATTTGTGTTAAGATTAGTATGCATAAAGTGTAGAGCTTGGAGCGATGGCCCTTGAAAGCTTTGAAGATAATTTCATTCAGGCATTTATCTCATCAGAAAGCACGATGATGGGGTCATGTTGTCGAACGAATTCATTAAATTAATATGTGAACAAGAACGTAATATCACAAATGGCAAAATGTTTCTTTATTATGTGTATAAATTTGACATTTATACCATTACACAGTTCGCCTACTAGATGGTGATAATACCAATGAGGGTCGAGTAGAGATTTATAACAACGGAGCCTGGGGAACTGTCTGTCATGATAGCTGGGATATCCAAGATGCAAACGTTGTCTGCATAAGCATTGGTTTCCCAGGTGCCGAGGCCGCACTGGGTGGCGCAGCATTTGGCCAAGGAACAGGAGCCGTTCTACTGGATGATGTTAATTGTACCGGAACAGAGTCAGCCATCTTTGATTGTCCTCACGGAGGTCTTGGTATCCATAACTGTGATCACTCTGAAGATGCAGGTGTCAGATGTGAAAATTCAGGTAAAATGAGACAGATTTTAAGAGAAATGTATCATCAGTTTATGGGCATTTATACAGTATCCGTTGTCCATATCAAATCAAAACTCTTCTTGATATTTATTTAAATCAATTTTTAGAAAGTGAACAGCGTGATACAAATTATGCACTCTGAAAATGGCACATTAATGCATTATTATTGATACTAAAAGAAATATGCTATATATTACTGGAGGATTAAAGGGGTAGTACAGTTTTGGTAAGGCTGAACTTTAGTAACCAAACCTGGACAGTAACATTATAAACTAATAGTTATTACTCCACCATGCTCGAAAGGTATACAAAATTACAAACGACTAAGTAAAAAGCCTGTTATCATTAACAAAAGGAGCCATTAAAACACAAGAGGGCGCTTTCTAAAAAGTCATTGGTTTCAACCATTTATCATACAAAATAATGCATGGAATGTTCTATTGAAATAATGATTAAGTAGATAGATCATCAACAACTATTTTCAAAACGCTTTTGAACATTTTTGAAAAAGTGTAAGCATTTTTTAAATTAAAAAAAAAACCATCTAATTATTTGGGCCCCAAATAATTATAAGATCAAATATATTAATTGATATTTCAGCGGTTTCTGGACCGATTTTGACCAAATAAAGTTTATTCTGCCATTAAAATTGCATGTTCTCTCAAGTTCGACACTCAGTTTTTCATTATCTCACCAAAAAAATTGTGATGTGCAGCGCCCTCTCTACCAAAACTAAACTACCCCTTTAATCTTCCTGCTTCTATTCAAACTATTTATGTCTTCACGAGTGAGCATTCTTGACTATGGCGAGGCGTTTTAAAGCCCCAATGTACTTTTGAAGGTTATTGTATATTTATTATTAAACATTACACAGTTCGCCTTCAAGATGGGTATACAAGCGACGAGGGTCGTGTAGAGGTATATTACAACGGAGCCTGGGGAACTGTCTGTCATGACAGCTGGAGCATCCAGGATGCGAACGTTGTATGCAGAAGTCTTGGTTTCACCGCTGCTAAGGCAGCAGTGACTAATGCAGCATTTGGCCAAGGCACGGGAGACATTATACTGGATAATGTGAATTGTGCCGGGACCGAGTCAGTCATCTTTGATTGTCCTCACGGAGGTCTTGGTGTCCATAACTGTGATCACCCTAAAGATGCAGGCGTTAGATGTGTACATTTAGGTAAAATAAGCAAATAAAAGTAAAACATAAGTTTTCAGGTTCGATCCAGTTATACAGTTTACGTTTTTTGTATCCGATTACAAAAGATTTCGAATATGTCGTGAAACATGAATTATTTAAACAAGTTTACACTACTTTGTTATGTATTGTTTTGTTATATGGACAAACATGAGAGGTGTGGTTGAAATTAAATTAGTCAAACAAATTATCCATTCTTGAAATTAACTATAAGATTGAAACTTAATGTCATATTGTATTGAAGGATGAGCTTGTATGGTTCTATATGCACCATTTTCTGATTGCGCGTCAATATTCAAACGTGACCATACATGGTATAAACCAACTTGCACACACTCAAAATCAGTCATTTGATGACTTTGTGTTAATGTGATCCAGGTAAAGTGTCTAACTCCACGAAATATACTTGGAGCTTCCTCTTTTCTCTTCTGCCGTGTTGTTTAGCTTATTGTAAGAGAAGAATGAAATAGGGTTAGATTTTTTAAAATGTCCCTTTAGTATGAAGATAATTATCATTGAAAATCATTATTTGAAAAGCGTTGCCAACGCTTTTGATAAAAAGTACAATTGCCGTAGCTGAACACGTCCGGTCAGCGCGCGTGGGAAATATTCCCGACCCTACTGAACTTTGAGCCGAGCGCGCGCAAATTCCATGAATTCTGTACCGTCTGTAAACATACATGGGTGTGGATATGGTCAACGGATGATTATTACTGCGACAAATCTACGGCAGGCCATCAATATTCGGTGATAAAATATGAACTCAATGTTCGTTTTTTTCACTAGGTAAACAGTGTTCGTTTTCTTTCAAACTTTCACAAATATTTCAATTGTATTTTACAATGATATTGAGATAGGATTGAAGTCTCAAATGTCATTTTGTGCAATATCTGACACTTTGCAGGGATCACTTTAAGATTATATGCATGAAGTGTAGAGCTTGGAGCGATGGCCCTTGAAAGCTTTGAAGATAATTTCATTCAGGCAATTATCTCATCAGAAAGCATGATGATGGGGTCATGTTGTCGAACGAATTCATTACATTTATATGTGAACAAGAACGTAATATCACAAAGGGCAATTTTTTTCTTTATTATATGTATTAATTTGCCATTTATACCATTACACAGTTCGCCTACAAGATGGTGATAATACCAATGAGGGTCGAGTAGAGATTTATAACAACGGAGCCTGGGGAACTGTCTGTCATGATAGCTGGGATATCCAAGATGCAAACGTTGTCTGCATAAGCATTGGTTTCCCAGGTGCCGCGTCCGCACTGGGTGGCGCAGCATTTGGCCAAGGAACAGGAGACGTTCTACTGGATGATGTTAATTGTACCGGAACAGAGTCAGCCATCTTTGATTGTCCTCACGGAGGTCTTGGTATCCATAACTGTGATCACTCTAAAGATGCAGGTGTCAGATGTGAACATTCAGGTAAAATGAGACAGATTTTAAGAGAAATGTATCATCAGTTTATGGGCCTTCATACAGTATCTGTTGTCCATATCAAATCAAAACTCTTCCCAATATTTATTTAAATCAATTTTTAGAAAGTGAACAGCGTGATACAAATTATGCACTCTGAAAATGGCACATTAATACATTATTATTTAAACTAAAAGAAATATGTTATATATTACTGGAGGATGAATCTTCCTGCTTCTATTCAAACTATTTATGTTTTCACGAGTGAGCATTCTTGACTATGGCGAGGAGTTTTAAAGCCCCAATGTACTTTTGAAGGTTATTGTATATTTATTATTAAACATTACACAGTTCGCCTTCAAGATGGGTATACAAGCGACGAGGGTCGTGTAGAGGTATATTACAACGGAGTCTGGGGAACTGTATGTCATGACAGCAGGAATATCTGGAGTATCCGGGATGCGAACGTTGTATGCAGAAGTCTTGGTTTCTCCACTGCTAAGGCAGCAGTGACTAGTGCAGCATTTGGCCAAGGCACGGGAGACATTATACTGGATAATGTGAATTGTGCCGGGACCGAGTCAGTCATCTTTGATTGTCCTCACAGAGGTATTGGTGTCCATACCTGTGATCACTCTAACGATGCAGGCGTTAGATGCGTACATTTAGGTAAAATAAACAAATACAAGTAAAACATAAGTTTTCAGGTTCAATCCAGTTATACAGTTTACGTTTTTCATATCCGATTACAAAAGATTTTGAATATGGATTAAAACATGAATTATTTAAACAAGTTATTACTACTTTGTTGTGTATTGTTTTGTTATATGTAAAAACATGAAAGGTGTGGTTGAAATTAAATTAGTCAAACAAATTATCCATTTTCAAAATAAACTATAAGATTGAAACTTAATGTCATATTTCATTAAAGAATGAGCCTGTATGGTTCTATATAAACCATTTTCTGATTGCGCGTCAAGATATAAAGTGACCATACATGGTATAAACCAACTTGCACACACTCAAATCAGTCATTTGGTGAATTTGTGTTAAGATTAGTATGCATAAAGTGTAGAGCTTGGAGCGATGGCCCTTGAAAGCTTTGAAGATAATTTCATTCAGGCATTTATCTCATCAGAAAGCACGATGATGGGGTCATGTTGTCGAACGAATTCATTAAATTAATATGTGAACAAGAACGTAATATCACAAATGGCAAAATGTTTCTTTATTATGTGTATAAATTTGACAGTTCGCCTACAAGATGGTGATAATACCAATGAGGGTCGAGTAGAGATTTATAACAACGGAGCCTGGGGAACTGTCTGTCATGATAGCTGGGATATCCAAGATGCAAACGTTGTCTGCATAAGCATTGGTTTCCCAGGTGCTGCGGCCGCACTGGGTGGCGCAGCATTTGGCCAAGGAACAGGAGCCGTTCTACTGGATGATGTTAATTGTACCGGAACAGAGTCAGCCATCTTTGATTGTCCTCACGGAGGTCTTGGTATCCATAACTGTGATCACTCTGAAGATGCAGGTGTCAGATGTGAAAATTCAGGTAAAATGAGACAGATTTTAAGAGAAATGTATCATCAGTTTATGGGCATTTATACAGTATCCGTTGTCCATATCAAATCAAAACTCTTCCTGATATTTATTTAAATCAATTTTTAGAAAGTGAACAGCGTGATACAAATCATGCACTCTGAAAATGGCACATTAATGCATTATTATTGATACTAAAAGAAATATGCTATATATTACTGGAGGATTAAAGGGGTAGTACAGTTTTGGTAAGGCTGAACTTTAGTAACCAAACCTGGACAGTAACATTATAAACTAATACTTATTACTCCACCATGCTCGAAAGGTATACAAAATTACAAACGACTAAGTAAAAAGCCTGTTATCATTAACAAAAGGAGCCATTAAAACACAAGAGGGCGCTTTCTAAAAAGTCATTGGTTTCAACCATTTATCATACAAAATAATGCATGGAATGTTCTATTGAAATAACGATTAAGTAGATAGATAATCAACAACTATTTTCAAAACGCTTTTGAACATTTTTGAAAAAGTGTAAGCATTTTTTTAATTTTTTAAAAAAACATCTAATTATTTGGGCCCCAAATAATTATAAGATCAAATATATTAATTGATATTTCAGCCGTTTCTGGACCGATTTTGACCAAATAAAGTTTATTCTGCCATTAAAATTGCATGTTCTCTCAAGTTCGACACTCAGTTTTTCATTATCTCACCAAAAAAATTGTGATGTGCAGCGCCCACTCATACCAAAACTAAACTACCCCTTTAATCTTCCTGCTTCTATTCAAACTATTTATGTCTTCACGAGTGAGCATTCTTGACTATGGCGAGGCGTTTTAAAGCCCCAATGTACTTTTGAAGGTTATTGTATATTTATTATTAAACATTATACAGTTCGCCTTCAAGATGGGTATACAAGCGACGAGGGTCGTGTAGAGGTATATTACAACGGAGCCTGGGGAACTGTCTGTCATGACAGCTGGAGCATCCAGGATGCGAACGTTGTATGCAGAAGTCTTGGTTTCACCGCTGCTAAGGCAGCAGTGACTAATGCAGCATTTGGCCAAGGCACGGGAGACATTATACTGGATAATGTGAATTGTGCCGGGACCGAGTCAGGCATCTTTGATTGTCCTCACGGAGGTCTTGGTGTCCATAACTGTGATCACCCTAAAGATGCAGGCGTTAGATGTGTACATTTAGGTAAAATAAGCAAATGAAAGTAAAACATAAGTTTTCAGGTTCAATGCAGTAATACAGTTTACGTTTTCTGTATCCGATTACAAAAGATTTTGAATATGGCGTAAAACATGAATTATTTAAACAAGTTATCACTACTTTGTTATGTATTGTTTTGTTATATGGACAAACATGAAAGGTGTGGTTGAAATTAAATTGTTCAAACAAATTATCCATTCTTGAAATTAACTATAAGATTGAAACTTAATGTCATATTTTATTGAAGGATGAGCCTGTATGGTTCTATATGAACCATTTTCTGATTGCGCGTCAAGATTCAAAAGTGACCATACATGGTATAAACCAACTTGCACACACTCAAAATCAGTCGTTTGGTGACTTTGTGTTAAAGTGATCCAGGTAAAGTGTCTAACTCCACGAAAAATACTTGGAGCTTCCTCGTTTCTCTTCTGCCGTGTTGTTTAGCTTATTGTAAGAGAAGAATAAAATAGGGTTAGATTTTTTCAAATGTTCTTTTAGTATGAAGCTAATTATCAGAAAAGCGTTGCCAACGCTTTTGATAAAAAGTACAATTGCCGTAGCTGAACCCGTCCGGTCAGCGCGCGTGGGAAACATTCCCGATCCTACTGAACTTTGAGCCGAGCGCGCCCAAATCCATGAATTCTGTACCGTCTGTAAACATACACGGGTGTATATATCGTCAACGGATAATTATTACTGCGACAAATCTACGGCAGGCCATCAGTATTTGGTGATAAAATATGAACTCAATATTCTTTTTTTCACTAGGTAAACAGTGTTCGTTTTCTTTCAAACTTTCACAAATCTTTCAATTATATTTTACAATGATATTGATATAGGATTGAAGTCTCAAATGTCATTTTGTGCACTATCTGACACTTTACAAGGATCACATGCATAAAGTGTAGAGCTTGGAGCGATGGCCCTTGAAAGCTTTTTAAGATAATTTCATTCAGGCATTATCTCATCAGAAAGCATGATGATGGGGTCATGTTGTCGAACGAATTCATTAAATGTATATGTGAACAAGAACGTAATATCACAAATGGCAATTTTTTTCTTTATTATGTGTATTAATTTGCCATTTATACCATTACACAGTTCGCCTACAAGATGGTGATAATACCAATGAGGGTCGAGTAGAGATTTATAACAACGGAGCCTGGGGAACTGTCTGTCATGATAGCTGGGATATCCAAGATGCAAACGTTGTCTGCATAAGCATTGGTTTCCCAGGTGCCGCGTCCGCACTGGGTGGCGCAGCATTTGGCCAAGGAACAGGAGACGTTCTACTGGATGATGTTAATTGTACCGGAACAGAGTCAGCCATCTTTGATTGTCCTCACGGAGGTCTTGGTATCCATAATTGTGATCACTCTAAAGATGCAGGTGTCAGATGTGAACATTCAGGTAAAATGAGACTGAATTTAAGAGAAATGTATCATCGGTTTACGGGCCTTTATAAAGTATCCGTTGTCCATATCAAATCAAAACTCTTTATTTAAATAAATTTTTAGAAAGTGAACAGGGTGATGCAAATTATGCACTCTGAAAATATAATGCATATATATAAAGTTATATAATGCAGGAGGATAAATCTTTCTACTTCTATTCAAACTATTTATGTCTTCACGAGTGAGCATTCTTGACTATGGCAAGGAGTTTTAAAGCCCATTTGTACTTTTGAACATTATTGTATATTTATTATCAACTATTACATAGTTCGCCTTCAAGATGGGTATACAAGCGACGAGGGTCGTGTAGAGGTTTATTACAACGGAGCCTGGGGAACTGTCTGTCATCAAAGATGGGATATCCAAGATGCGAACGTTGTCTGCAGAAGTCTTGGTTTCTCCGCTGCTGAGGAAGCACTGACACAT
The DNA here is from genome assembly GCA_037951105.1 of Echinarachnius parma. NCBI lineage: Eukaryota > Metazoa > Echinodermata > Echinoidea > Clypeasteroida > Echinarachniidae > Echinarachnius > Echinarachnius parma. The sequence goes on along the minus strand of JBAMJV010008021.1, from coordinate 14,948 downwards.
GCAGCATTTGGCCAAGGCACGGGAGACATTATACTGGGTAATGTTCATTGTACCGGGACCGAGTCAGCCATCTTTGATTGCCCCAGTAATGGTGTCCTTAACTGTGATCACTCTGGAGATGCAGGCGTCAGATGTGTTCATTTAGGTAAATAAGAAGAGAAAAGAAAAGCAAAATATACATTTACAGGCTTCATGCAATTTCTGCTTTCCATATCCGATTTAAAAAGATGTTGAGATGGATTAAAAGTAAAATTATTTAACATTTTATAACACAATTCTATTACGATCGGGCATGTACAGTGTAATTGAGATTAAATTACTTCAATAAATCATCCATTATTAAAATGTATTATAATAATGAAACTTCATGTCACATATTTTTTTAGTATGAGTCTTTCTCTTTCTCTATAAACCATGTTCATGACTGCACGTCAAGATGCATACGTGACCACAGAATGGTTCAAACCAACTTGTGCAAACTCAGAAGCAGTCATTTGATAAATGTATTTACTTATTCGCAAACACAAACGGAACTGAATACTTTCCTATTGAACCTGCCATTTGTTAGTACAGGCGCTCCGGAAGCAATTTGGGATTGAGGGGGAGGGGGGGGGGGGGGGGGGTGTGGGCTCACAATTTATATGTGTAGGGTCTTATGCCCAACCACACTCACAGGGTTGCCAACTTTGAGCCAGAGCTGAGACTGAGACATTGCAAGGGAGCGAAGTGACTGAGCAGTGGGAGCTATTGCATTTTTAGACCTACAATTGTGCAATCTGGTGCATACCTAGATAGGAAATTCGGGCTTAAGATAAACTGTATCTGGGAAAGCGTGTTATGGTTTTATCGACCAGAAATTTGAAACACACACACACACAAATACTGCATTTGTAAGGGCGTCAACAGCTTCTCAAAAGTGAGGGGGGGGGGGGAATCTGCGAGGGAGGGTGTCGGAGGGGGTGTCCCCCTCCCACTTCAGGGAGCTTTTGTACTTTGGAGCTTGAAATTGTGCGAGTTGGTGCATATCTGAGACATTTAATTTCACATAATACATGTATTTCAGGGTAATATATATTGAATCAAATAAACCTTATGTATACAAAATGTTATGCAAAATTTGGGGGCGGGGGATAATTACAGCCCCCCCCCCCCCGCCCCGATATTCGAAAGTGGGGGGGGGGGGGGGGGGCATGTCCCCTGCCTGTTGACGCCCATGTGCATTTAGTGTCATACACAGTTCCAAAATAAACCATATGCCTCATTTTGTATGATCGAAGAACATAGCCTACAGCTTATCCCGAGGGAGCGAAGCGACCGAGGGCTGGGGGAGAGCCAGAGGGAGAGGGTTTGGGAGGGGGTATTCCCCTCCCACGGAAAAAAAAATTGTATTCATATACTGGAAATGGTGTAATCTGGTGCACGTCACATGGGAACTACGTGGCCCGGTGAAGAACACGTGTTGACACTCGCTCACTTCTTTGGTTGAATGACAACACAGCTACAAGTTGACATTTTCATGGACTGATTTATGCAATAATCGAACGCCCCAATACTTGTTTACATAATATTTTGAAGACACTGGTCATTAGGATGTAATTATACAATTTACTTCTCACATTTTCTCGTGTCACTAAGTAGTTTGGCATTTGCAGTCGTGAGGTCCTCCTGTATCGATTTGCGTTGTCCAGCTAGCTTCCGACGATTTTTCATTACTAGCTGACGTGTCCGGTACGACCCAAACTTGACGATTATGGGCCGTGGTGGTGAGTCTCTGCTTTTCGTTGATGTCTCCGGATTGCGATGTCTGGTATAGATCCGGTGGCTCCTCTCAATGTCCGCCTTCGTGAGAGGAACCTGCAGGACATCGTTCACCAATGAGATGATGACATCATCGGTGTCCTCTCGATCACTTTCCGCGACCCCAAAGAACCGCAGACAATTCCGACGTGATTACTGCTCCTGGGAGTTTGCAGTGTGTTGTAAGGAACGAATAGCAGCTTCGTTCGTCTCAGCTTTCCGTGTCACCTGTTGTACCTTGCGATTCGTCTGGTCGCTGCTGACTTCGAGCTCAAGAACTCTGGCTTCTAGCGTTTCTAAGGTGGTTTGCATCTCAGTTAGCTTCTTGTTAACTTCCGTCTCGACCAGCAGGAGAAAGCTTTTGTTTGTCAGGATGTCCTTGATTACTGCTGCGATAATACTCTGGGAGAAGTCGTCTGAAGGTTTTTCCTTAGACCTTAACTTACTGGGTGAGTTTTAGGGTGCCATAATACCACTATATACAAAGGTGTAGCAATACGATATCTATAACGATATATACTCCGCAAAAAAAGAAACTGGACACTTGTATAAGACCAAATATTTCATATTCATTTACGATAAAATATATGATATTGTATATCAAATTAAAGATAAAACAACCCTCTTCAATATTGGCATACAATCTAAATGAAATCATTCATGCATGACTTGTCACGGTCAGTTAACCACAGCAAGGTCTGTTTTCAAAAATAGGAAAAATGGAACATCCACTCAACCATATAAATGTTGATAAGCAAAATCTAAAACGCTATATTCATGACATGGCATAAATTTTCAACACAAATGTGAACTTTTCTATCTTCATCTCAATAAAAAGTATCAATGAAGACAAATTGTGAACGTTATAGGTTTTATTTTCATCCAAAAGTAACAAAATAGGGAATTCCATGGCAAAGGTTTATTAGTCGAAACTACAGTTTGTGCCCTTATTTCAGCATGGAAAATTGTATAAATTCTGTTCAAGAATTATACAGTACTCCACAGATCTTCAAAACCTGATGTCACCATTGGTCAAACAGTTGGGCAGTCTTTAATGACATTTCTCTAGGTAACTTTGGTTAAAATTGCAGGGGACACACTTAAACAGACAAGCCTCATGACTCTAATACAGACCAGTATGATGATGCTCTCATAACCTGGCCCTGTTTTATTGACGAATTTGTATTTTCAGTGATTGTTCATAACAATAAAGTTAAATAATGTCATAATTTACTTGCCCGGCACATCTTGTTTTAAGTGAAACGCTTACTATCATCCTGATAATTTCAGTCGAATGTTGTAGTCCTCCATTGTTTCTGCTATTTTTGAAAACAGACCTTGCTATTGTTAATTGACCATGGCATTTCATGCATGAACGATTACACATTTAATTTATACCCTGCATGCAGAGGACTAAATTCCCTTTAATTCGATATATGATAATCTACACTTTATCGTACATTAATATGAAATAATTCAACTTGTACAAGTGTCCAGTTTCTTTTTTTGCGGAGTATATATAACTACGTACGGTGAACTGGCTCAGTCAATTAATAACAATAATAATAATAACTGTTATTGAAATACGCTATTCACGCGTGTATCATAGCGCTTACAAGGACACAGAAATACAATTATACAATCAAAAACTTAATAATTACATACATACAAATATTAACTTAATAATCAATCACAAAACAGGGAAAATGTGGGTCTTTAAGTGCGATTTAAATGTAGTGATAGATGGAAGCTCTCTTATTATTTGTGGTAAACTATTCCAAATTATTGGGCTAATATTCCAAATCTTTTACCAAAATTAACGTAATTTGAAGTGGGTATAATCAATCTAGTTGTATCTTTAGATGAACGAAGGGGACGAGGAGGTTTATAACGTAAAATACAATTTGACAAATAGTTAGGGGCAGAACTATTCAAAATTGTATAAACCATCAAAAATAACTTAAATTATTCGTTCAGAAAGTAGCCAATGGAGTTCATGAAGTAGAGGTGCAGATGGTGTTTTTCGGCCAAGTCCAAAAATAAGTCGAGCAGCCCGATTCTGAATAGTCTGAAGTTGTTTCATGTCTTTGGCGGAAAGGACGGTGAGCAAGCTGTTACAGTAATCTAGTCTTGAGATGATCAGGGCCTGAACTGCGTGATGACATGTTTTCTTGTCGATGTATCGTCGAATGCGCCATAGATTGCGGAGGTGGAAATTGCAGGAGCGTGCTACATATGTAACACGTGGTTTGAGTTTCAATGTAGAGTCAATATATACGCACAGGTTCATTACTTTATGTGACAGGGGTATAGCTTCATTGCCAATCATGAGATGTAAGTTTGTCAGATGAGTGAATGAGGATGTAGAGCGTCCCAAAGCCAGGAATTCGGTTTTGGCATTATTGAGTTTGAGAAAGTTCGCAGACATCCAATCGCCTATCGCAGAGATACAACAGATAGGCAAGAAAGGGATCTTTTCACATCATGAGAACTATTTGGATCGTAAGAAGCGAAGACTTGTATATCGTCAGCATATATGATGTACCTGATATTATAACTGTTGATAATATCTGAGATCGGGGTGATATATGTGCTGAACAATACCGGTCCCAGGACTGATCCTTGCGGGACTCCATAGTGACCTGGCCAAGGGTCTGAGAGCTGTCCATCTATGGTGACACGAGATGTCCATCCGGTCAGGTAGGAACGCATCCATTGATGAACGACTCCAGTCACATGGAAGCGAGCGTTGATGCGTCGTAGCAGGATAGTGTGGTCCACCGTATCAAACGCGGATCTAACGCAGCGCTTAGATCCAGTAAAACCAGGAACACACCACAACGCTGATCAATATCAGAAATGAGATAATTCTGCAATTTCAGGAGAGCAGTTTCTGTACTGAAGTTTCTTCTGTATGCAGATTGCATGTCATCATATAGGTTATTGTTGGTAGGGTGATCAATGAATTGTGAGGTGGCTGCTTTCTCAATAATCTTTGCAACACAGCTCAGATTGCTGACAGGTCGGTAGTTTTTCAGATCTTCTTGATCTAGAGAAGGCTTTTTGATTATAGGCGTTACGATAGCCTGGTGAACATCTGACGGAAAAACACCAGATTGTAGAGACGCGTTAACAATTGTAGTTAAAGAGGACCACCAGGCAAAGAACAACACATTATTATATGTTTTGGTACCGTTTTGTGATATCAAATAGATACCCAACATTTTGCAAAGGGTTGTGTAATTCATAAACAAAGCAATTAATTTCCACCACTTACGGAACCACTGTTATTTACTGGTTCCATACGGGCCAACCATTTGCGAGTGCGCCAATGCAGCTATTCACGCGCACGTTGGTAAACAATAGATTCCTGGGCGATTCGTTCGCTCTGCACGCATTGCAATTCACCGCACACATAGCAGTCTGCGTAATTCAGACCGCATGAACGCATGCTTTAGAATGGTGATGCGTTTCCAATTATATATTTTTTTTCTGGAAACATATTTTTGTGAACTTGTTGATGGAATGGAATACTAAAGATGTTACCTTTCTTTAATAAGAATATTATTTTTGGGTGGTGGTACCGTTTAAGGAGTTCAGATTGCACAGCAAATGTTTTTTAAGAAGCCACGTTGGTTGAGGGTCGGACATATAGGATGTTGACATGTTCATGACAATAGCCTTTACATTCGCTTCTGTAACATCATGGAAATCTGATAGCTGTTGATCTATCATTAAAGCAGCAGATGATTCGCTATCAATGTCATCAGTCATGAGACCCCTAGCCAGATTCTCTCGGATTGAGAGAATCTTTTGACAAAAGAAAGTGGCAAAAGCATTTGACAGTTGCACTGGACAGTCGTAAGTAGGAAGTAGTTTAACGTTCCTTTGAAGAAGTTGATTAACTGTTCGAAAGATTGTTTTGTTATTTGCATCATTCAATGTTTCCATCAAGTGATGTCTTTTTGCTTGGTCGATACACTTGCTCATTTTCTGGATGGCCTCAGTGAAGATTCCACGATTGGAGTCCGTTGGATTTTTTCGCCATTTACGCCCTGCTCTTCTTCTTATTCTGCGAGTCTCCAAGATAACCTCGTTGAACCATGGATTCCTCGGCCGAGCGGATCTGACAGAAGTCACTTTAGGAGCGACGGCATCCAATGATTTTATTACAGCTGAATTGTAGGCTTTCAAAAGTGTATTTACGTCTGTTGTCTCAGATAATATCGACAGATTTTCCATTAGCAAGTCAGCATATCTCTTGGCATCCATGGCTTTGAATTTTCTGGCAGTACGTTGGACCTTCCTTTTGCTTAGTGGTGGAAGGCTTAACTCGAAACGGATGCAGTGGTGGTCCGACAAAAGGTTCTCGTGTATAGTTATATATTGTATCAGGCTTTCATTGCAAGGTGCTTCATCTATAGCATGTGGTGCTAGATGGGTGGAGGTATAGTATTCCTTGTCATTATAAGATCCAAGGTATGTCCAAGGTTGTGAGTAGGACCATTCACATGTTGCACAAGGTATGCAGACTCCACTACAGACAGGAACTGTTCAACCTCGGGCTTGGAAGGGTTGTCAACGTGCACAAAGTTAAAGTCGCCAAGCACGATGACCTGACCCGCAAGTCGTGTCGTCTCTTGGGTGAAGATATCAAAGTCGGTTATGAAATCACTAACACGTAGGCCATTCCTGGACGAAGGTGGTGGTCGATAAACAATCAGAAATTGAACGGATCCGGAGCTGCTAACAATGTGTGCGTGTTCAAACGTAGGAAAGGTGGACATCACATCGGTATTTAGAGACAGCTTAAGAGATGAACGAAGCACCACTGCAAGGCTTCCTCCCCGGGCGTCACCAGGTCTCGGGATGCTCATCATAGAGTAGCCTAGTCTTTTGACAAGCCTGTCTCGTCTGAGCTGAGTTTAATGCACGGAACGACTGGACAGCGCGACTAAAATGCACACTCTCTTGCCGAGTGAATTCATCACTCGCCAGATAGCCTCCATCAGGCGTTCAGTCGTTCCTGATCTTGTATGCAGCGCAGCCATTGCTTGCTTAAGACACGAAGCCTTGTTAAAGGCTAAGAGTAGCCTGGAGGAGTACATTCATCAACTATGACGCCGTCGTCTTTCTGTAGCCAGGTTTGAGTTATCAGCATTATATCAAGCTCGTGTTTAGTTATGTAGTCATGGAGGAGTGCACTTTTGTTTCTTACAGAATGAGCATTCTAAAGGCACACTTTAACAGTTGGGAGTTGCTGAAGACTTGGATTACGAATAACAAATTGTCTCAGATTCTGGTGGTTGCTGCTGGTTGTAGCGCTTCCGGAAGTGCAGTTCAATTCAAGTCTTCTGGGAGAAGTGACTCTGACTGGAATATTGTGCTGCTTCTTCGACCACCACGCTTGCCCCGATGAGACTTCTTGAAGAACGTCCTCAAAATCCCAAGTTGTTGTATTCGGTGTAAAACATCTGGATGAATTGTCAATTGTTTGTGTTGTCGAATATACGAATATTCACTTGATACTTGATGCAAAAACTCAACATTCAAATGTATTTTGGAGCGCTGACTATTCTTTTCTGGTCCAGGATTAGGATGAACATCTCCCGATATGACAAGTGGAACTTGGAAAGTTGAGCATGAGTTAGCATAGTGTGGTATATGCGATCCCAGGTACTTGGTAATCTTAAGATGGCGGTGATTACTATTTCCACAGTGCAAATGTAGTACACAAGTCTGAATAGGGTCACGATGAAAAGTACTAGTTATAGCAACAACAATGAGGCTGAATAGCATGAGGACGCTAAGCACTGGTGACCCCATTGTCCTGAAGTAGCAATGATCCTCAATGAATAGGTGCAAGTCTTTTCATGGGAGGATTATCTATCTTTATTTAGTCAATGGTGAAAGTTTACAGCATGGCATGGCTGCCAGTATATGTTCATGTATACCAGTGTAGTAACGGGCTTCAAAAAACTTCAAAGTCTCAATGCCCAATGGTTAGGATACAAAATCAGTAAATATGAAGTCCAGCTGAATCACTGAAGTTTAACTTTCCACCAGTTCAACAAATTATGTTGCAATAACATGAAATCAAAACAGAAAATCAAATTCTGAGGGAGAGCAAAGAGTCAGCCTGTTAGGCGAGCAGCTTCTCTGGAACGAACGGCTATTCACTTCAGGTTATCAATTGTGTTCATGGAAGTCACATGAAAGGCGGGATTAACACTTAACAAAGGATCCACTTCACGCTCTGCCTCATATGAATTGAAGTGATCCAGGGACCAGATGTATGAATGGTGTGAAAGTGATGCGCCGATGCACGTAGAGTATAACAGTTACTGTAGTGTTCTTAAAGCCGGTCTTAAAAGTGGGTGTGTGGGACTGAAGTAAGCAGTTGATAAAAACTCTCAATTCACCTGAATATCTGAAGTACAAATTCTCACCAAAATTACTTCAAAATAGTCGAATAAATAGCTCCTGGCTGCTCTTTAGATAGTATGTAGTTATTTACATGGTGCTGATACCATTTTTTGCAATGTAAAGTCCGTTAAGTCAGAAGAAAAACACACACCATATAGTCCATGTTATGTGGTTCGGACCATTAAGAAAGCAAAGCTTGTAAAAGAAATGGCCCTTAAATATACATAAAATAAAACATACAAAATATAACTAATACAGATCACGCACATACACATACGCACACAAAACCCTATTGGAACATTTGCAGGAAATCAACACCTAACTATATAATAAAATAATCAATATAGTACTGTATGATTATAACAATGTATATTTTTAGTATGTAACAAAGGAAAACGAAAAAATACTTCAAACTACTTTCATAAGTACGGCATATATTCCAAAATGTACTTACGGCATTGTTTTATAAATTTATTGATTGTTGTGCTGGATTTTATAGAATCTTCTAGCATTTTCCACTCTTTTACACCAGTTTAACTTATGTAATTTAATGAGGAAGTTAATCGAAATTTTGGTTGATAAAAATGGTGACTTTGCCGTGTGTTATATGAATGAAGTTTTGAGTGGACACAATACATAAATATTAAAGTATTAAAAGCAATTTAATTCATATATTGGTAAAATATTTAACTGTCTAAGGAGAGGTGTGATAGGGCAACGCCAAGAAGATGTTGATATAGTTCTTACTGCTTTCTTTTGTATAATGTATATTTTAGTATGATGGGTTTTGTATGTATTCCCCCATATATAATTACTATAATTTAAATGTGGCACAACAATAATATTATAAAACATTACAAGGCAAAGTGAATTTAAGTTTTGTGAGTATGCCAACACTTCTCGCAAGAGATTTGTAAATTGAGGAAATATGACTACTCCAGTCTAAATATTCATTAATTAAAACACCAAGGAACTTAACATTTTGTAATCGAGATATAACAACATCATCAATATTTAATGCAGACAAATTAGTGGGTAATCTCCTGCTCCTTGTTCTAAAAATAATGTAGTTGGTTTTTGTAAGATTCAAGGCCAATTCATTAACCTTGAACCATACTGAGACGTTTTTAATTTCCTTGTCTACTGATGACAAGAGTGTATGTATATTTGTGTTGCTCATAAGAGCTGCTGTGTCATCAGCAAACAAGGAAAATTTAAAAATATTTGAAGATTTAACAATATCATTAATATAGATAAGGAACAGGAGAGGACGCAGTACAGTTCCTTGAGGAACACCACAAGTATTATATTGCATTGATGATTTGACACAATTGACCATCACAAATTGTTTTCGTTCACATAAATAATCACGAAACCACTGTATGGCTATACCTATTATATCGTAATGATACAATTTACTTTTAAAAATGTGATGATCAATGGTGTTTATAGGGCAACATCAGGCTTTCCAAAAAATATATTACACTCGTTATTTATAAGCTGGTAATTTTTTTTTTAATGTCTAGTTTGGTAAAGATGCATAGCATTTAACATGAGTTAAGACACTTCTTGAACTTTTTTACAAGTTAGAGGTGGACGATGCAAGAGAGTACTAAACAACCCTAACCCTGAATTACCACTATCCAACTTTACACCAACCTAACATTAGACCTTTAGACCAAATGGTCATTAGACTAAATGGTCATTAGACCATGTGTTCATTAGCCCAAGTCGGTCATTAGCCCAAATGGGAGTAGCCCAACTGTCTATTAGACCAAACGGGAAGTTGATGAAATGGTGATTAGACCAAGTGATGAATTGCCCATGTAGATATAGCCGAAGTAGGTGTAGCCTAAATGGATATTAGACGTAGTGGTAATTAGACGAACTGATAAATAGACGAAGTGATAATAGACGAATCGAATATTAGACAATCTCGTGATTAGACGATCTGGCGGGTGCGGTACGTTATTCCGAAGGTTCGTTATTCCGAAGGTTCGGTATTCCGAACACGCAAATTTCCTATACCTGGGTGTTCGTTAAAGTCATACCTGTAAAGTGTCCAAATCCACATATCCACGAAAATTACTTGGAGCTTCCTCGTTTCTCTTCTACCGTGTTGTTTAGCTTATGGTAAAAGAAGAATAAAATAGGGTTTGATTTTTTTCAAATGTCCCTTTAGTATGAAGATAATTATCATTGAAATCTTTTATTTCAATCACGTTGATTAACGCTTTTGATAAAAAATACAATTGTCCTAGCTGAGAACGTCCGCATGCAGCACTCGTGAGAACATTCCGGAGATTGAACTTTGAGCCGAGCGAGTGCAAATTCCATGAATTCTGTACTACGTGTGTAAACATACAAGGGTGCGAATATCTCAAACGGATCATTCATTACTGCGACAAAATGTATGGCAGACCATCAGTATTCGGTGATAAAATATGAACTCAATATTCGTTTTTTCACTAGGTAAACAGTGTTCGTTTTCTTTCAAACTTTCACAAATCTTTCAATTGTATTTTACAATGATATTGATATAGGATTGAAGTCTCAAATGTCATTTTGTGCAATATCTGACACTTTACAGGTATCACTTTAATCCGAAAATGAAATAGGGTTCGTTAATCCGAACATTTGTTGCATTATTCCGAAGGTTCGTTATTCCGAAGGTTCGTTATTCCGAAGGTTCGTTATTCCGAAGGTTCGCTATTCCTAAAATGAAATCTGGTTCGTTATTCCGAAGGTTCGTTATTCCGAAGGTTCTTTATTCCGAAGGTTCGTTATTCCGAAGGTTCGCTATTCCTAAAATGAAATCGGGTTCGTTATTCCGAAGGTTCGCTGTTCCTAAAATGAAATCGGGTTCGTTATTCCGAAGGTTCGTTAGTCCGAAAATGAATAAGGGTTCGTTAATCCGAAAATGAAATAGGGATTGCCGCCGAGTTGTGTGTATGTATGTATATGTGTGCATGTGTGTGCGTGTGTGTGTGTTAGTGTGTGTGTGTGTGTGTGTGTGTGTGTGTGTGTGTGTGTGTGTGTGTGTGTGTGTGTACAATTCAGACAAATACAATGTTAGAATTAAGATATTCTGGACTGATATCAAGCAGCAAAATCTAACTCCCCCACCCCCATGCAGCCACGGCAATTTCCCAAGTCCACACTGCTCAAAATCATTTTTTAAAGACAACATTGCTTAAAAGAAATCAAATTCTTTTCTAAATCGTATTTATTTAATTTTGGGATTAACGAACCCTATTTCATTTTCGGATCAACGAACCTTCGGAATAACGAACCTTCGGAATAACGAACCCGATTTTATTTTCGGATCAACGAACCTTCGGAATAACGAACCCGATTTTATTTTCGGATCAACGAACCTTCGGAATAACGAACCCGATTTTATTTTCGGATCAACGAACCTTCGGAATAACGAACCTTCGGAATAACGAACCCGATTTCATTTTAGGAATAGCGAACCTTCGGAATAACGAACCTTCGGAATAACGAACATTCGGAATAACGAACCTTCGGAATAACGAACCTTCCGAATAACGGACTGTAACCGATCTGGGTATTTGGCAAAAGTGGGCATAGCCCAAATGGTTATTAGAGGAACTGGCTAATAGACTTAGTGCGATGGAGACCAAATAGATATTAGACCAAGTGGTCGTCTACAAAACGGAATTAGACTATGTGGGATGAGACGAAGCGGGGTTATTAGACCAAGTGGCAGTTTACCCCCGTAAGGACCTATCTGTGGTACAAGTTCAAGTTCATGTTCAAGTTGATTTTTATTGTCCATGATGAAATGTGTTGCGTTACATGCACTGATCGGAGCAAACAAAATATTTACAAATAATACATTACTCTGCACTGGTTAGTTAGAAGGGGAAGGAAGGATCTTGTGGTAGATTGGTATGATCTGTATTGATACTACTATCTACTAGAGATACATACTTATCCCTTCCGATCCCTTCCTCCTTCCCCTCTCTCTATCGGGCGTTTTTAGGCGCGTGTTAGAAGGAGGAATGTCATGGCAGTCTTACTGACGTTGCAGGGCTAGCCTTGGTTTCAGGCGGTAGGTTATTTTATTTAAAATATATCTTTGTTACTATCGGTTGTTTAGGCATGAACGGCTGGAGTTAAAACCAATACAGATGAAATGTCATGCTAAAATCATATACACGTTTGGTCCTCATTAAATTCTCAGATATCAACGAGTGTGGAAGCTCCCCGTGTAAAAATGGAGGTGTGTGCAATGACACAGTCAACGGATATAGCTGTACCTGTTCATCGGGGTGGCAAGGCATCAACTGCGAGTTCGGTAATGAAAACTAATTCTGTTTTTAAATTTGGTTCTGTTTAAACGAAAGGAATAAAGTTATTGATATATTTGATTATTTGTAATATTGTCTATTTTAACGTTTCCTCAATTACGACGACAATTAAACGATGTGTCTTTTTATAGCAAGATCAGGACTAGATTTTGATTGTTAATCGAAACCCAAATAGCGTTCTTCTTTGCGAACTATGACAAAGCAAACAAGTGGTAGGCCTATAATGATAATAATATTTTTCACAAGGCAATTTTTTGGAACAGCTTTAACTCATTTATGACAAGACAAGAGTATCGTCATTCAACTTAAACCGTGACATGTCACACCCTTTTTTGCAACTCAACTTTGTTTTTATAGACTATGACGAGTGTGGAAGCAATCCCTGCTTCAATGGAGGGACCTGTGTGAACGGGAGAGACCAGTTTATATGCACCTGTACATCTGGCTGGATGGGGACTCTTTGCAACGAAGGTATGTCAAGCCTTTTGGGTTCACACCTAGCTCAATCATCGGAAGCATCCTTTGACCATCTAGTTTAAATGCAACTATGGTAGTAACACGTACTGTCCTACGTACTTATTCGCCCCACCTGTGTAAATTGGTTGTTCTATGAACGTGTTGCGTAGATCTGTTGGGACATGTCTTATAAATTGATGTCTTATAAATTTGTGTCTTATAAAATATAAACATGTCTTATAAATTGTATTATTCTAGAATGTTATGTAGCAATGTTCATTACGAGTTATGATTTTTGTTTAGATTTGTAGATGCAATTGATCAGTATGTACAGTATGTTGTGGAAATTTTGTACCTGATGTATGCTACAAACTAAGTGTAATCAGAATGCTGACCCTTTTCTCTTTCAATACTATTTGGTCAGGTATATGTACAGTGTGTTATAATCATATCGCACTTTCCTCTGCAGACCACTTGGGGTTGTCCTTTTCAGTGAGCAGTATAGTTTCTTAAAATCAATGTATGCACTATGCGTCATAGTTTACATCTGTTTTTTTAATGCAACACAATACTCCCAATACTCACAATGCAAAACATACCATTTTTCAAACCTGTCAACACCAAAAATTCTGCCCCGCCCCTGCTCAAGAATATGGGATCTTATTACACGTTGTCCCAATTTGTCCCATAAGGTCAATCCAGGGAACCAAGCACAGAATTAGAGTAAATAAACAATCAGTGTCAACATCATCAACAAAACTAAGCATTACATTAAGCATTTTATGTCAAAGTTTTCAAAGCATTGTGCCATTTATTACTATTAAGGGGTGTTAACTTTGAAATGTGCATTAAGCCTTTATTATACTTGTGTATGCGAATGACCGCCCCCCCCCCCCCCCCCCTTCCCGGATGTTCAGTAGGGGTAAAATCTTCATATTTGTTATGTGGCTTTCCAGCAGCTAGTTCGCGAGGTTGTCCACCTAGGTTGTGCTTCTACAAGGTTCTAGAAGGCAATTCTGGGCCCGAACCTTTTTATAACATTCCATGTCTGTAAAACACCCTTTGCTCCCTGGGTATATGCCTACATCTTATACAGAACATACAAACATATATAACATTATATAGTGGGTATTGTCTGATTAATTTTACACAGAGCGAAAGAGGTGGGTTTTCAGTGAGGATTTAAATTAGAAGTGGATTGTTGAATAGCGAGTGGGAGTTTATACCAAATATTGGGGCCAACATGTTGAAAGGATCAAGAGCCATAAAACGAGGTATAACATTTGGGGACAGTCTGCTGGTGACAAATCCATCGACCAAAATGAGGTCTGTTCGTTTAGTCAGGAAACCGCTGATCTGACTGATGCACCTGATTGTTGCCATCGTAAACCGTGTAATCCCTGGCTCATTCCAGGGAAATTCGAAATACCTAATTACCCTGGCTCATCCCAGGTCAAGACGGAAGGATGAACCCGAGCTCCTTCTTGCCTCGCTTCAGGAGGGCCGGGAACCCATGAGAAAATAACCCATCGGGTGCGAGCAGAATAATATTGATCATTTCGTCTAATACCAGTTCGTCTAATTCTCAGTAAGCTTATTTTCATTTGGTCTATATGCAATTCGTCTAATTACTGTTTTGTCTAGCTATAACCATTTGGTCTGTATTTCACTTGGTCTAATATCCATTTAGTCTATTTCCATTTTGTCTAATACTCACAGGTCTATTTTCCACTTGGTCTCCAAGCAATTCGTCGAAACGCTATTTCGGCTAATTACAATTTAGTCTAATTCTCATTTGGTCTAATGGGTGAAAGGGCTACTCTCGTTTGGTCTACAACTTAGATTTCAATTGTATGTGATTGCTTAAGAATACCCAAGCTTTTTACATTTGGTATGCATGTTATGTGATTGTGGAATACGGGGATATCGGAG
>JBAMJV010008020.1:0-98152 GCA_037951105.1 Echinarachnius parma | reverse complement strand
GATTTTTGTGTCATTATTTTGTATACAAGTGCATTGGTTGTTTATTTTGTAGTTGCTTGTCTCTGCTTATTTTAATGTATAAATCATTTATTCTGAAACAATGCTTCACCATGTTAATGAATGGTGTGTAGTATATACAAAATGCGATTCACACTTATAAATAATACTTTTAATATGTATAAATTTTTGTGTCTAAAAAGGGTAGCCTCCTCAGTGTTTTTGCCTGTTCTCACAGAGGGGCCTGTGACTTATACCGTTACCTCGATCATCCAATGAACACTATCATGAATACCTATTAAATTACATTTATTGGGTGTATTGTAATTAGAAAGATTGCTGTTTAAAGGGGTAGTTTACTTTTGGTAGAGAGTTTTGGCGCTGCACATCACAATTTGTTTGTGAGGTAATGAAAAAATGAGTGTCGAATTTGCGAGAACATGCAATTTTAATGGCAGAATAAACTTTATTTGGTCAAAATCGGCCCCGAAACGGCTGAAATATCAATAAATATATCTGACCCTATAATTATTTGGGGCCCAAATAATTAGCTGAATTTTTCAAAAAATAAAAAAATGCTTGCACTTTTTCAAAAATGTTCAAACGCGTTTTTTAAATAGTTGTTGATGATCACTCTATTTAATAATTATTTCAATAAAACATCACATGCATAATTTTGTATGAACAATGTTTGAAACCAATGCCTTTTTAGAGAGCGCCCTCTTGATTTTGAATGGCTCTTTTTAATGATAACAAGCTTTTTACTTAGTCGTTTGTAATTTTGTATACCTTTCGAGCATAGTGGAGTGAAAACTATTAGTTTTATAATGATACTGTCCATGTTTGGTTACTAAAGTTGAGCCTTACCAAAACTAAACTACCCCTTTAATCATATAGAGGAATGGATGTTTTTGAAGACAGTAGAAATACATTGTAAAGAAAACGAATGTTCTGGAAAACCTTTATTAAAGGGATCTAGTAACTTTGTTAACATGTGCAAAAAGTGATGAAGGGTTGATGCAATGTATATTGTTGATATCTCATATGTCCACAGGGTATTGTGTGAAAATTTCAAGTCAAATGGACATTGCATGGCCAAGTAATGAGTGAAAATACAAAGTAATATTCACTAACTCACTGCACTCACTTTGTACATAGAAGAAAAACTCTCCCGGAGTTTTTCTTATCCGAATACTTCGATCGGGCATATCTTTGTAACGAAAGGGAAATTTGAAAAACCAAAACCTGTCCCATGATTTAATTGTTAATACAAATACAACAACGTATGAGGGAACCGCTAGAATTAAAATTGTATTTTGAGGATTTGGACAATGTTACGAAGTCCCTTTAAGACATGTAATTAGTGTTTTGACACTCATAGAAAACATTTCTTATTAGATGTCATTATATTTGTAAACAACACAAAAGTATGGTCCAGGGACCCAGAGTTCAAAAGAAAGGTCCCAATTGTTTATCTTTTAATAGGGACTCAGACTTATAAATTAAGGTCATATTTGTTTGCATTCAAAGTTGTTTATTTGAAAGTAATTAGGTCATGAGGTCATTATTTTTAATGCCTTTTCTTTTCTCATTGTCTGTCATTGAGATAATAACAGATTCCAGATTAGCAGTGATTTGTTTACTGTGAGAATGAATAACTTTAATGATTATTCTAAAAATTGAATATTCCAGTCTGCAATGAAACTTAAAACATGTGAGGAAGTTTGTGGGCAGAGCAGAGTTTATTAAGATCTTGCTCCAGAGAGGGTGATCAAAATCGTTGCTCCTGAGACGGTCAACTTCGTATCATGTCCGTTGATCAAGACTGTACTTCAGAGGGTTATCGAGATCGGGTACTCGTGCAGAGGGGGTGATCAAAATCGTTGCACCTGAGGGCGATCAACTTCGCATCATGTCCGTTGATCGAGATCGTACTTCGGAGGGTTATCGAGATCGTGCAGAAAGGTCTTCGAGGTCGTCGCTCCAGAAGCTGATCAAATTCGTACGTCGCTGGGATGATCGAGATCGTGCTTCAGAGAGAGTGATCGAACTCGCACTCCGAGAGTTTAGTGAAATCGTTCTCCACGGGAGTTCCGAAATGGTGCTCCGTTACTCCAGAGAGTTGAAGCGAAATCACGCTCCAGAGGATCTAAGCGAAGTCGTGCTCCACATGGTCTGAGCAAAATCGCGCTCCAGGGGGTTTCCAAAATAGTGCTCCAGAGAGTTGAAGCGAAATCGTGCTCCAGAGGGTCTAAGCAAAATCGAGTTCCAGGGGGTTTCCGAAGTGGTGCTCCACTGCCTCAGAGAGTTGAAGCGAAATCGTGCTCCAGAGAAAGAGAGTCTAGGCGAAATCGTGCTACATAGGGTGATCAAGACCATGATCCAGAGAAGGGATAGTTACGTATACTTTCCTGCTAATGAGTTGTTAACTCACCTGCTAACTTATTTGTTGACAGTGTTAATGACATATTGCTGGAAAAACCTGCTTGATTGATAGGGTTAATCATATACCCGTTGCGGAAAACTACTGAGAAATGTGGACAATATTCTTATTAACCATGTTGCTGCTAAGTGAGTTATTCACACGATATGTTCGCATCGTTGCTGATGATACTGTCGGTTTAACATCGTTGTTACTGTTGTACTTCGACCTGGGACATATTTGCAACCTGATGATCGCGCTGACGCCGTGGGATTTCGTCGCAGAATACTTCCGCCTTCTGGTGATCATGCCGTCATCGTGGAACTTCGTCATTCGTCGCGGGATAGCTTACGCATTTACGCATTGGATTTAATTAAGCTGAAAGACTTCTCCCCACCTACTTGGACTCGTTTGGACTTGTATACTGAGAGGACTTTCTTAATTATTACACACTGCTAAACGGATGAGATTGTATTTTTTGTGTATGAGATTTTGTCTGAACACAAAGGAAGAAGACATTAATAAAGTTGTTTTGTTTGAATTTTACAACTTCTTTTGTTTCGATGCTTTTTATTAAATCGTGTCGTAACAACACCTACAATCAATTCTGTACTTAATGTAAACTATCTTACTCCCTGGGGAACTTTCTAAATACTGCAGTAGGACTTACCATAAACATTGACTTCAACTGTTTGAGTTGAAGTCCGTCCATTCAGACCTGCAAGCTGACATTGGAACTCCTGTGGCGCATCATCCAAACTTACCATCATCTAAAATAATAATAGCAATAATAATTCGTGTAATAAGACAGATTTATTGTGTAGCACTGTTCAAAATAATCGCGGCGCTAATAATTACAAGTATAGGTTTTCCCGCTTAATTTCGCGATCGTGACATTCGCACTGATAATAGGAGCAAACGAATTCGCTCGATTTACCATCGCCGTGTCAAAGCAGCATTCGAATTCGTATAAAGTCGTTCAAGATCACGTCGGAGCAAGTGAATTTTTACAAAGAGCGTACCTTTTCATCAATGGTCATTCAAATTGGCGCGTAGTTTACGCTGGCGCTTTTTCGGTCATTCGAATTCGTGAAAAGGAGTGACGCGTTAATTGTATGCACCAAGTTGACATTTGGCTGTACATACGCAAATTCCTGTGTCTATTCACGAAAGCTCATGCGTATACATGAATTCACTTGCACTCATTGGGAATTTGAAAGACCGATACCAACGATGAATTTGAATGACCCTTAAAGGGGACCACCAGGCAAAGGACAACACATTATTATATGTTTTGGTACCGTTTTGTGATATCAAATAGATACCCAACATTTTGCAAAGGGATGTGTAATTCATAAACAAAGCAATTAATTTCCACCCCTTACGGAACCACTGCTGTTCCCTGGTTCCATACGGGCCAAGCATTTGCGAGTGCGCCAATGCTATTCACGCGTACGTCAATATAATCCCGGATGATTCGTTCGCTCTGCACAGAGCGCTCTGGCTCTGCATAACTATAGTCTACGCAATTCAGACCGCATAAACGCATGGTTGAGAATGGTGATGCGTTTTCCAATTTTTTTTTTTTTTTCTGAAAACATATTTTTGTGAACTTGTTGAAGGAATGGAATACTAAAGATGTTACCTTTCTATAATAAGAATATTATTTTTGGGGTTGTGGTACCCTTTAATGAATTCGATTGAAACAAGTGTTAAATTGAGCGGGAAAACCTATAGTACATCAATACAATGATATCACTTTTCAATGTCCATCTGAGTTTGTTTGTAGCAAAATAACTAAAATAAGTATTTTTGTTTACCTGATAACGATGTAGCCTTTCGCAATGGTCCAAAGGGGGATCTTTTTACCAGATCCGGCGGTTGTGACTATGACACTCTATGGAGAGGTTACTGGGTCACCAATGATGACGCACTGCAAAATGTATGCTGGCCATGGTTCACCCTTGTGTATATGATGCTTGCGATAATCATTTCAATATTAAAATTACCTCATACTGGGAGTTACTTGCTGAGCCATTTACAATGGTATCCAAAAGGGGGATCTCCTGACTAGATCCGATGTTTGTGACTGTGACACTTTCGGAAGAGGGTACTGGATCACCAGTGATATGGCGCACTGCTGAATGGTTGGTGGGTAATTGTTCACCCTTGTTTATGTTATACTGACATTAATGATTTAAATATATTCATTATCTATTACAGTATTTACCTCATACTATTATATCTTTGCTGAGCCATTCACACTAGTATCCACATGGGGGAAAAGCCGTTTGTGACTGTGACACTCTCTTGAGAAGGTGCTGGATCGCCCGTAATGACGCACAGCAGAATGGCTGGTTGGCCGTTGTTCACCCTCGTGTATAAGAATGATTACACAAATTATTGAAATTTTTATTTAATATTTACAGTAATATGTACCTCATATTTGAAGTTCCTTGCTGTGCTCGTATCCACAGGGAAGATCTCCTCACCAGATCCGGAAAATGTGACCGTGACACTATCTGGAGAGGGTACTGGATTGCCAGTAATGATACACTGCAGAATGGTTGGTTGGCCGTTGTTCACCCTCGTGTATGTGAAGCTTGCAATTGACGGGGGAGATTCAGTTGTGTCTAACCAGTCTACAAAGACTGCGAAAACATGGATTTAAATAAGCACGGGGTCTGGCAAACATTTGGCTATAAGACATGTGTTTTACTTGCCCTTCTGAGCTTACAAAATAGAATAGAATGCATGTTTTATTTATTTTGGGCTACCCCATCCTGATTTTGGCAAGCAACATTTGGTAAGTCTCTATTCTACCTACCCGTCTTGGCCGCTAGGATTGTTTCGATTAGCATTGGCCAAAGGAAGACACAGCGAATGTTGAATATGAGCAGGTGGCCTTTATAGACAGGTTAATTTACAAAAGCGGCCAAAATAAGAGGTCTCTAATTATAGACAAATGATTATTAGAGTAGGGTAATTAGGTTATACATATACATATGTATAACCTATTGATTTTGTCAAGATTTTTCTTCCTCTTCTTATTATTCTTCCCAATTTTGTTCGTCGCATATCTCAAGATCAAATGAATCAATTGTCATGAAACTTCACATGATGATAGATCATGGTCTAACTTAGTGCAGTCAAACTTTTCAATGTCGTCACATCACTGTGACGTCATCAGGACGCCATTTTGTCAAATTTCAATAATCATCATAACTCAGTCATGCATCATTAATTTCACTTCAAATTTCGCATCAATATCAATCAGTTCAATCGTCATCTTTTAAGCTCATGCGCGTGCGCTTACACTCGGAGACGCGCGCGTACGCGTTCGTCAATTAAAAAAAAATATTTTAAAATGCTCAAAACCCTAACCCGAGTAATTTACTATATGTTTCAGACAATTTTAAGCGTTTCAAAAATTTACGCGCGTGCGCGTCGGCGCGCGCGTATTTGCGCGCGTAACGCAAATGAACATGGAAAATGTCGTTTTTTCACATGTTTTGCAATCCTTACACATTCCTTAATGCACCCTATCATTTTGAGCCATTCTTGACTCATAATAACGGAGTACGCGCGCGTCAAATTCAAAATTACGCGCGCACGCAAATTGGCAAAATATGGTAAAAACATCATTTTTTTATTTGGCCATAACTTTTTAAAAAGTCCACAAACACCCAATTTTCTTTTAATATTCGGATAGATTATGAGTTGTAGATACGAATTCATACCTCATTTATGACGAGTAAATGTTATAAAGTCATCATATTGACGGTTAAAGTTGAAAATGCGCATTTTAACTTATTTTAATCGATTTTGAAATCAATCACAGCAGACTTCCGACCATATCTCGCTTATTCTCCATCAATTTACTCCCAAATTTTGATATATCGTAGTTGATGTCATGCTCTATTCGCAATTTATTCACAACATTTCGTTTTGTTTACTGGATCCTGATGAATTGTTTGATTGGAAATAAGAGTTCAAATCTATTACAAATTGAGGGTTAGCCAAAACGTATGTTATCGACCTATAACTGCTGAAGGAATTATGCTATCAATTTGAGATTTCGCATGTAGATAGGGATTTGCAAGCCAATCATTTCATAAGTTAACACCAAATCGCGAAAATGCATATTTCATTGTCATATTTACAGTTAAAGGTCAAATAAATCAAGCATGAATACTCAATAACCACGTACGCCGTGGACATGTAATACAGCACACATGTATGGTATAATGAAAGGGAAAATGTTCATAAGATAAGATCGGAATATGAAAATGGCGTTAAGGATATGTAAATTAGGTTCAAAGGTGAAATAATTCACTGTTACAATGACAAGTGCTGTGTGCAATCACTGATGTATCTTTCCCGATTTCCCATTTTCCTTAAGAGATCTGATGTTGGTCTCGCGGTATAATTTGTGACACAAGATCAAAGGGTCGTGGGTTCGAATCCAAGGCAATATTTGTTTAACTTTCTTTTTTTTCTTTTTTTTTCTTTTTTTTCGGGGGGGGGGGGGGGGGATCTATTATTATTGATATGATGATTGAGTAGTTATTTTTGGAATCATCCTTTTATCATAATAAATCGATATGTATAACCTTAATTCGTCAAAAGTGACGAATTCAACATCTAGTTGTGCTTACAATCATATGGGACAGGGAAGGAATGTATTACTTTCAATACTGTTTGCATTATTTGGTCATAATTGACTGTAGCAATGATTCCAATGGAAAGTTTGAGAATGCATAAAATTTCAAAATAATATATCATATCAATATCAAAATTTTAAAAAAACCCATCGATGATTGGTTAACCCAAAACTGATTTACAAGTAGCACCATATAGCAACATGCTAATTTGTTCTCAGATGTTATTTGTATCATAGTTTGTATTCTGAACAATTTATATCACTGTATGAAGATGAGGACTTACCACTTGCAATGACAAGTTTAGTGGGGTTAATTAATCCATTTCCTTTGTATGGGAACTTGTGATCAAAGTTTATTGGGATTTTAGAATCGCAAACGGAGTTGGTTTAATGAAGAAAAGATTAGCACTATTTCTAAATTGCAATCAAAAGGTTATCCCTTTTTGCATATTTACCTGTCCAAGTAAATTATGTATCTGCATTTATTTGAAATAACAATTTTGTTTTATTTGATAGAAACATGATCTCATAAAATCTTATGATATGCTTACAAATCAAATCTACAAACATATTTATTGCGGTCTTTATTACAAAAAACACAATACACAATTCATAATCACCTTGGCAATTAACACCGGTCCAACCGTTTTGGCACGATGTGCTAATATGACATTCCCCCGTGTCTTTCTTGCAGTCGTTGCTTGGACCGCAGTGGCACTGTTGCTCGCAGTTTGCTCCATACGTCCCACTTTCACATTCTTGGTGACAGAAAAATCAATAAAAGAGTCACTTGAACAGATATATAACCACAATTAAAACATTAGCATGGAAACTTGCTATTGTTTGTCAACATTGTGGCTGTAACTCTGTCTTAATTAAGTTCCTATTTCCTGGGGTTTAACATTAATGACACCGTTACTTGCAATTCACTCCATACATCCTACTTTCACATTCTTGATGGCAGAAAAGGACATTTAAAACACATCATCATCAACTGTACAGAACTAGAAAATTATTAAAGAAAGTTTATATCTTTGTCAATGTTGGGGGTACATGCCTGTAATTGCTTTGACCATAGTGGCACTGTTGCTCGCAGTTCACCTAATACATCCCATTTTCACATTATTGATGAGAGAAAAGGGATATGTAATGGGTTCCACCACCCAAAAATAATATTCTTATTAAAGAAAGGTAACATCTTTAGTATTCCATTCCATCAACAAGTTCACAAAAATATGTTTCCAGAAAAATATATATAATTGGAAAATTATCACCATTCTAAAGCATGCGTTAATGCGGTCTGAATTGCAAAGAATAATGTGTGCAGAGCGAACCAATCGCCCGGGATTCTGTTGTCTACAAACGTACGCGTGAATAGCATTGGCGCACTCGTAAATGTTCGGCACGTATGGAACCAGGAAATAGTAGTGGTTCCGTAAGTCGTGGAAATGAATTGCTTTGTTTATAAATTACACAACCCTTTGCAAAATGTTGGGTATCTATTTGATATCACAAAACGGTACCCAACCATATAATAATGTGTTTTTCTTTGCCTGGTGGTCCCCTTTAAAAGAAATCATCATCACTTGTTAAGATACAATTATTAATCCTTCGAAAATGATAAACTTATGTTTATAAATTCTCAATCTTCCAAATGATGAAAAGTTGATGGTATACAGTCAACCTTTTTTTAGCAGCTACCTGTCTATAGCAGCCAACCTGCCTACAAAAAAAAAAGTGTTCCATGGCAGAGAAATCCAATGTTACTGCACCTGTCTATAGACCAGAGGTCACCTGTCTACAGTGGCTACTTTTCTTATTTCCCATGGTGCTCGAGAATATATTTTAGATTGTGTAAAGATAACTACTTACAACACTTGAACAATATACCATACCGATAGTGCAGTCTATGCCCATGTAGCCAGCCGCACAGGTGCAACCGAAGGGATCAGGGAGGCAGAACAGTTTGCCCCTGCACCCCGGAGTGCTATCATCACCCTCAGGGTCACACGCAAAACTCCCATCCTGGCCGAAACGATTGCGCCCCAACACTAAAAGACAAAAATATAGAACCAATTAATGAATATAGCAAATTATGCAAAATTATATTGCATTTTGTTGGAAAATGTCTCTCAGCATGTTATTATGGTGCGCAGTGCATATCATGGACTTTTTCGTTGGGAGACATGATAAATACTTTTAGATATATCAAATTTTGCCACATGTCTACGCGTACTCTAATGGTCATGATGGTGTGAGTGATAAAGCTATTTTGTAACTACTCAATTTGTTCATTCATTACTTATACTAAATTATATTCCACATACTAAGAATCTTGCTCTACGATTGGTCAAAAGTTAATCACGTGATGAAACATAGTTTCGCCCATCATTGATGGGAGAAGAAAACTTCGTTACACTATGTAGATATCTTGGGTGAAAGTGCGTTGCACTCACTAGATAATTGTTAACGTACTATCTTCACCCCGCGGTTGCATTGAATTGACGATAGAGTAACTATAATATAAAGACTGTGGAGCATGTGGCTATCCTACCGTACGGTACCGGGTACGATAGGTCTGCTGCATTTAGTACAGGATTTGAATAGCCACACTGTCCACGGTCAATTCAATGCAACTGCGGGGTGATGTGTGGCGCGAATTACAAATGTAATGCGTATACATATACCATGCACTGTATGTATCGTACACCGTTTGCCATGACTCTATTTGCGCGTTTAGAACGTTGACTTTTAAACTGTTTAGTGTTTCATCATCAATTGGATTTTTCTGACTTGGAATTTATGGAATTTTCATGGAGTTAATTGGAATAGCATTGTTGGTAAGTAGATCAAAGTCTAGTACCGGTAACTGTTAGAACTAGGCCTAACATTAAACACAGTTAGCTTGTCTTTCTCGTAGACCCTACAAGTCAAATGTTCCCAATGTGGAATATAAAGCAAATAATCACCTTTTGGTTCCAGGCGATGGTAAACCATCACTTCCTCGGTGATATGAATGTATACGCTATCTTTCCTCAGCTTCGCTTCGGAAAGATAGCTCCATCCAGAACGACTTGGAAGTGATAGTTTGTCCCATCACCTTCACCAACGGTAATTATTTGCTTATTATCCCAATTGTATATATGTTTTTTAATATAACATCATGTTCGCATTTAGGATCACTGTATTGCAGTGATAATTGAGGAAAATAATAATAATTTTAAAAAAGGAAAGTTATTTCATTAGGTAAATAGCTAATTTGCACTCACTATGAGAGAGAAGATTCCAACTGCATCAACTTTGTATGATTCGTTATGATTATGGTTTACCGTTTTCGCAATTTGTTCCACTAAATCCAGGTGGGCAGACGCACTGGCCAGCATCTGCATCACAGAGACCGCCATTGAGACATTGTGGACAAGTCTCGTAACACCCGTCTCCCCAGAGATCGGCAGGACATCCTGGTGAGATAAAAACAGAGCAGACCATATGAGAGAATGAAATGAAAGAACAAAGCAAGGTATGGCCAGGGTAATCAACTGGGAGTGAGGGGGCATCGGAGGAACATAAAGACTGCTGACATCTGCTTCACAGATCCCACCGTTGAGACATTAAGGGCAAGTCTTGTTGCACCACTCCCCCCACAGAATGGCAGGACATCCTAGGGTGTGATAAAAAAAAAACAGAGCAGACCATATGAGAGAATGAAATAAAAGAACAATGCAAGGTATGGCCAGGATAATCAACTGGGAAGGGGGTTGAAGGGGCAGAGACTGCTAATATCTGATTCACAGAGACAATCGTTGAGACATTGATGGCAAGTTTTGTTACACCACTCTCCCCACAGATTTGCAGGACATCTTGGGAAGAAATCAAGACAGAGAAGTCAGTCATGAGAACGGTGTGGTATATTATGTCCATAGTCACCGTAAAGGGAATGTGGATTAAGGTGAGGCAAATGCATCACAGAGGCGGTCGTTCAGACATTGAGGATAAGTTCTGTTACTGTAACAGAACTTATCCTCAATGTCTGAACGACCGCCTCTGTGATGCATTTGCCTCACCTTAATCCACATTCCCTTTACGGTGACTATGTGTAACACCATTCTCCCCTGAGATCGGCATGCCGTCCTAGGGACATATCAAAACATATAAGTCGGTCACGAGAGAATGAAATTAAAGTACAAGTGGCTTGGCAAGAGTCACGCTGATGTTGAGATAGATGGGGTGCAGCATCTGCATCACATAAACCACTTTTGAGACATTGAGGACAAGTTTTGTTACACCACTCTCCCCAGAGATCGGCAGGACATCATTAGTAAGATCAAACCAGAGGAGACAATAAGTAAATGAAATGAAAGAACGAATCAAAGTATGCATGGCTAGGGTCACGCTCTTGGGGAGATGGGATGTGGAGCATAGAGGGAGACTGGCCAGTATCTTCACAGAGGCCGCCGCTATGACATTGAGGGACATTAAATCTCCTTACACCACTCCCCCCACAAATCGGAACGAGCTAGAGAACATGAGAGAATGAAATTAAAGGACAAAGCAACGATCACCCTGATGAGGAGGTGGGGGAATTAGGGTTACAATACCATGCTAATTATTAAATTCCTGCAATTTAGAATGATGAAGAATTGTGATTATAAATGAAGAAAAAATAAACGTTGAATCTCATTTCACGTACCATTCATGAAAGGCTCATGAATGAATATTTGAATAGATAGGATACGTGGGATTGCTTAACTCTCAATTAAGATGTGTGATTATATATAGGGATTGATATAGTAAGTCCCTGATACAGTCAAACCTGCGTATAGGGACCACCTAAGGGAAACAAGAAAATATCCATTGCAGGTAGTTGACCTCTACAGACAGGTTCCATAACATTGGTTTTCCTTGCAGGGGATCACTTTTGGTGGCCACTATAATAGACAGTGGCAGCTAATACAGGTTTGAGTGTAGGCCTATGTTTACTTCATCACTCCTGATGATCGAGTGTTTGGATGCGAAAAACCTGCATGGGGTGCACGGGCCAACTGCAGATCCCCTGCACGGGTCCTGGGAGAGGGATCGAGGAATCTTTCAGAATTGAGCAATGTAAAACTTAGAGAACTTACTAGTGTGTTTTAAAGAATAGTTTTCAAATGTGCAGAAAACACATTATTTGCCAGACATTTTGTCGCGGGTGAGGGTGTGCTTTTATATTTTTCTTTCAAAGGGACCAGACTCTACTCCCAAGTTTATGGAAGCGGAGTGTGTTTGAGTCCCTCAAATCTTTCCCTCCCCCATTTAGTAACATATCCTGCACTTACTCCGAACATGTAAGAAGATAAAGGCATGCTCAAGTTCTCCTCTTTTTCCTCCACCTTCATGGCATTCATAAAGTCCTTCATTGGTGTCAGTGACATTCTCCAGACGCAGTGTCAGAAATCTCCTCTCGTCAGCATCACCATCGTTTAATCTCCATCTTAATCTGTTCTCGGTAATATTTGTATCAACGGTCAGATCGACACTGTCGCCTACATTCACAGTACGAGTGACATGCTGCGGTACGATTGTTCCTGTAATAGAGTCGGGACAGAAAATATATATAAAAGCTGTATAATATTCTTATTTAAGTTACAGGCATGATGCAGCATATTCAGAAAAGGAAACATATCTACATAATCACAAATGCAAGCATTGTAAAATCTGCACTCATCATTGACTTGCAGGCCTATAAAAAACAAAACATCTACAGCCCTATATAATTATGTATATGGTCATGCGTCATGAACTCGCCTCCAAATAGGGTGGCTGTTACATTTTGTGTTATTTTGCCACCATTGTCTTCCAAATCAGAAAACCTTTCTTAACAAATATGGTATAATTTTTAAGAGCTATCAGAATGCTTTCGGTCTGCAAAGTTTGAGAGGTATACCTCTTTTCCAAAGTGGAGATATAGCTATTTGAAGGTTGAAATCAGAGGGTGGCGCAGGAAGCAGCGCACGTGTACAAAGTGTATGGCAAATGCCTCTCAAAGAGCAATTTTGTTCTAAAACGTTAATTACTTTGTTAAAACTAGATGTATAGTTAGAATGTTGGTTGCCTGTACAAACATGGGTGCCCATGCAATCGATTGATACATTTTTTAATTCTTAGTAAAAACGTTAATGTCTTTTTTTTTAAACAAGGTGTTAGACTACAAATTTGGTATCAAATTAAAGCTTTCTTATCAAACTGTACGTTGTCCCAACACTTTTAGGCTTGATTTTATATTCCAATACTTTAATTGTGAGTCTTTACGGTAGTGACAATTATTGATCACACACGTGACTAAGAATGGCCCAAGTATACTGTATCGACTAATAATATAGGTTTCCCCGAAAATGTCCTACTTTACGCGCCCAAATTCTTTTATGTGCATTCAAATTCGTGCAGTTGCCATGTAGGAGTCGCTTTGGTCATTCGCAGTCATATAGTTATGGGCACTCAAATGTCAAATCGCGAACTTCAAATTCGCAAATGGGCATTCGATTTCATCATTGGGCGCTATTTTCAACAAATGGGCATTCAATTTAATACGGTAAACTGGGCAATCGCTTGTTTGTGCATTCAATTTCGTTTATGGGTGACCAATTTCCAAACATGTTCATTCAATTCAAGTTACACAAACAACATCCAAACGTATTCACAAATATTATGTATACTTTTTTTTTTTTTTTTTTTTATTTCTCCAAATTGACATAACATTTACAATTGAATAACATTTAAAATAATAAAAGTTTAAATCTCAAGTGTACAAATCAAGTGTAATTCACAAAAATTAAGCACAATGGAGATTTAACAAAAGATTTAAAAAAAGAAGAAGTGAGACATGCTACTTCTCTCCCCCCCCCCCCCCCACCTCCCCCCCCCCCCCCCAACACTCAATTTTGTACAAAATACATATTTAAATCAAAACTTCAAGCTCAAATTCTGCAATGCAAACACTTTATTTTCTTCCTTTTCCTCTTCTTAATGCAAATTAATAAGACTGCGACACTAGAAAGATAATTACATAGTATCACAACAACAACAACAAAAATAAAAAATAAATAAAATGAATTGTCATTAATCTTACACAAATAAAATATAAATATCATAAGTATCATAAGTATCATAAATCTTGACTAAACATAATAAACAGTGCATTCAATATAAAAAAACAATACTACAAGCAACATTTAATTGTGAAAGGTCGAGGAAAAGGAAACAAATTTACAATTAACTTGATACGCCCCTGCCCCTACCACCCTACCTCCCCCCGCCCCCCCCCCCCCCCAGAAAAAAAGGAAAACAAAAACAAAACACATACATGCACACACCAACACACACACACACACACACACACACACACACACAGATGGTGATTTGCTCTGACGCCCGCAACGCAACACACCAGGCTCGGCAATAGGCTCAGAAAACACATGCATTGGGGGGACGGGCATTGTTTGTGAACAATGCCCGCCCTCCCAACGCACCCCGCCTCCCGAAACTCATCACCGCGCCTGCACCAAACAGTATCGGCACCTGTGGCCATATTCATAAAACCCCGATAAGCTAGTTGGTTGATCAAATTACGATTTCGATGTCCGCTAGGCTTAACTGGTATTCACAAAAGGCCGATAGGCTAAATTCGCTATCGTAGTCAAGGCCTGGCCTAACATGACAACCCATCTGTCTAAATTCCACAAGCATTTGGTATTCCACGACAGTGTTAGTCGAAATGCGAACAATTACAACAATAGATCTGCGGTGCCGACTAAATGCATTGAAATCTATTTATGCGGGACGTTCTGAATAGAGCTTTGTTGGACTTACAAAAAAGGCGTGAAGTTGAATGACGACCTAACACCCAGCTAATTTTTTCTTATTCACCAAAGCCAGATAGGACAAATTTTAGCGACACTGGACCAACAATTTAGAGGTACTCTGATGTACCTCTAAATTGCTAGCAAGTAACAATCTGCCCGGTTTTTGTGTGTATATGTGTGTGGCGCGATCGTGAACATGGCAAGGAGAATATTCGAATAAGGGATATTAGAGATTTTATTATGATAGCGTGATGTTAGTTCAAAATAGTTCCCCAAGTAACATACTTTTCCGTGTTTGTCCTAGCATCCTTGTACTTCAGCAATAACATCTTTTATCAGCTTAAATTACATGTTTTTATCTGGAGAGTAATTTGCCTTTATTTGTCCTTTTTGTGACATATTAGCTTACTTTTGCAGTTCGGATTGATTTTATGTGATTTCAATTCTGTTTTGATGAATCTATCTATACACCGTGTCCCAGAAAAAACGAAACCGGGTTTCATGGCAGAAATTTTCTGTCATAATGAAAAATTTAATTGATGATATATATATGCCTGGAAAGCTCTGTGTCTCTTCTTTCATTTGATGTGCAACTTATGGCACATACTTCAAGCATGACTGAATTAGAACAATGGAAAGTGGTGTTACCAATATTCAATTTGCACGCATAAATTTGAAGTTTGGGTGAGTTTGAAGAGTTGTAAACGTACTTATTTTTAAAAAGGACAAACACCACATAAAAGTTCATATTTTTATCTTTTACATGACACCTCATGCTAAAAAAATAAATGATTTATGCCAGAGAACGAGTACAATGAAAACATGCCTGATTTCTGCCCGAATGAGTGAAAGTTGAGTAAGAAGTCGCTCAGCTTTCCTGACTAGCAGCTGACAATGGACTTTGATGCATGAGTGAATTTACACAAACATGGGGATCAGGAAACAGGCTAGATCAGGAAAGTTACTCATTTGGGCTGGAATCAAGCATGTTTTCATTGTATTCGTTCTCTGGCATATATAATTTATTTTTTAATCATGAGGTGTCATATAAAAGATAAAATTATGAATTTTCATGCGGTGTCTGTCCTTTTTCAAAAGAAGTACGTTTACTACTCTTAAAACTCTCCCCAAGACCTCACTCAAACTTGCAATTTTGCGCGCAAATTGAATTTTGGTAACACCACTTTCTATCGTTCTAATTCAGTCATGCGTGAATTATGTGCCATAAGTTGTATATCAAATAAAAGAAGAGACACATAGCTTTTCAGACATATATATATCATCAAGGAAATTATTCATTATAACATAAGATTCCTGCCATGAAACCCGGTTTCGTTTTTTCTGGGACACGGTGTATAATACTAATTAATGCAATTTCGTTTCTGTTTTCACTGCAATTGAATAGTTTCCCTTGCTATCATATTATAAGCGTGACGAGCTTGATCGCAATGGGGAGAGAGATGTATTTGGTTTTAGTTCATTGGGGTGGCTATGAAAACATGTGCTTACGCGTGATCCCCCCCCCCCCCCCCGCCCCGAAAAAAAACATCATTCCTACTCACGCTGATATCTACAGTAACACCCTTACATTTAGGAATTATAGCAAGCTTTTTGTTTTGGACACAAGTTACCTCCCCCCCCCCCCCCCCCCCCCCCCCCCCGTTTACCCCAGATAAGACAATTATGTTCTACTACCCCCCCCCTTACTGTATCACGTTGTAGAACATGTATAACAAACTCAATAAGACACTTTTATGATTGGAACAATCAGGAACAATTCGTTCATTCACACGTTCGAGTAAACTGCGCTTTTATGCGATGTCAAACAAACTTGCAACAGATGGAATGTTACCATGACAGCCACGATACAGCCACGATGAATAAATTAGATCATCCGAGTTGTTAGCTTGTTATCGGTATGGTTAGCAGTGCTTCTTGAATTACGATTTAGCAACCCGCTACGAAGATTTTAAATGACTATTGTATTACAGGGCTTAGACGCTCGTTGATTGGTCGATATGGTAAGGGCATAGACAGCGTGCAAAATCTACACACATTTCTAAAGACAAATCCATGCACGTGTGTGTTGTGCACTGGTTTGTGAAAACAAAGGTGATCACCCAAGCGAGTTTTGTGAGTTCCCCGCTAGTTATCGTCCAAACTGGCATTTTGGCAAGGAGATAAGGCCTAGCTGACAGATAGGCTATCGGGCTTTTATGAATATGGCCACTGTTCGTCATTTTTTTTTTTTTTTTTTAAAGAACAGTCCATCAATCTAAAATCAAACAAAACTTATAGAGGGAAGTTGAGAAGAGGAAGAGAATTAACGTTCCATGTCCTACCCTGGAAATAAATAAAATAACACTTCCACATTCAAGACAAAACATTATTTAGTTCGTCCCACTTCTGCAAATGGACGCCTAATTTACCTCTCTTAATAGCTATTTTCTTTTCTTTTTCTCTATAATCAACAATCGATTTTACTGTACATTCTAAAGATGGAATTATTCCTTATGACCTTGCAGAGAAAATAATACGTTTCAATAAGAAAATTATATAATTGCACACCTTTATCCTCGAGGATTTCCCTGACAGCCCGAGAAATATATGAACCCGTGACCTCAAATCCATTTCAAGTAAATGTTAATGCCCTACTAATTCTTCCCAATATTTATTAACTATTTGACAATACGTTTCAACCTGCAGCTTACAAAAAGAGCATAAATTATCTAATATAAAACCAAACTTAAATAAATTCTCATTTGTATACACAGCCCCATGTATTAATTTAAATTGGAATTCCCGCAATTTACTACAAAGGATGGAGCTTTTAACTCTCAAAAATATATCCATCAATTCCGTAGCAATAAAATTGAAATGAGTATGCCCGTCCCTTACCTGTAAAACAGAATCATTCTGCAATTGCTGAACAAAATACTCATAAACTTTCCTTGATTTCAAATCAAACAAAGATTCAACATTCTCTACCAATTTTAAAGCAATATCATATTTAGAGATATCTATATCAATAAAGTTTCCCTCCTTATATTTATCTGACATTACTAAACATATGTCATATATTTTTAATAAACATTTTCCTTTAATTCCCATTAGGTTCCCATTTAAATACCATTAGGTTTCATATGCCCATTTTCCATAATATCACTTACCATACATATTCCCTTTTTAAACAGTTCTTCATCATAAATCATTTTATTTCTTATACATATATCCATATTATTGTATATAATAGGGTTACATATTTCTTCATAAAATCTACATTTCTTCATTTCTTGCCAAACTTTTAAAATTTCAACATAAAATGGCGGTATATTCTTCAAATCCATTTTACTAGTATCATAATTACATAAAAAACAAACCGTCCCCCCATTTTTAAACACCAAAAATTAAATGATGCTTTCCAGTCAGATAACTCTTCCCCATTAAGTAAACGCTTTAACCACATTACACGTTGACTTTTTACAGATATCTCAAAATTATTCATTCCCAGTCCCCCAAATTTATAATCTTGGTACAATATTTTCCTTTTTATCCTATCTTTCTATCCCCACATAAATTCAAAAGACAAACTTTCAACCTCCTTAAAAATAGCACGTGGGACTACTATTAAGGAGATATAATTCAATTTTGAAAGAACATGTATTTTTAACAACTGAATTCTCCCCCAAATAGTGAGATCTCGCTGTTTCCACCAGCCAACTAAACGTTTTATTCTACTCAATATTTCTTTGTAATTCAAAGTATCCTTTACTTTTATATTTCTTGAAAAATGAACTCCCAACATTTGTATTTCCTCCACAAAATGTCCAAACAAAAGTGGACCACGATTCTCCCCCTCATTACCTAACCAAGTGTAATTTGTTTTGTCCTCATTCACTTTTAAACCACTAACTTTTTCAAAATTGTTCAAAATCCTTTTCAACTTTCCTATCGAATTAGCGTCTTTCACAAAAATAGTTATATCATCAGCATACATAATTTGCTTAAATTCCCTGTCCCCTAATTTAATCCCATGTATTTCCCCATCCCTCCTTATGACTCTAGCCAAAGTTTCAATTACTAAAACAAACAAGTATGGAGAAAGAGGATCTCCCTGTCTGACCCCTCGCTCTATTTGAAAATATCCAGTTGACTGACCTCCATTCATGACGCAACTACAACCATCATTATATAACACTTTCACCCATCTACAAAATTCCTCCCCAAAACCAAATTCTTCTAACACTTTATATAAAAACCTATGCGAAACGCTAACAAAGGCCTTCTCAAAATCCACAGCAATCAAAAATCCAATCGATTTATTCCTAGAATAAAACAACATATCATCTATTAGCCGCACTGCCTCCCCAATATTTCTGTTTTTAACGTACCCAACCTGATTATGATGAACAATTTCTTCTATAACTTCCTTTATTCTTTTTTGCCAAAACTTTTGATAAGATCTTGTAGTCTACATTTAAGAGTGTTATTGGTCTATAATTCTTCATATACATTGCATCTTTCCCCTCCTTTTCAATCAGTGTAATAACCCCTTGCCTTTGAGAAGTAGACAATTTCCCTTTATCGAATGCTTCATTCAAAGCTGCTACAACCATTCCCCCCAAAACAGGCCAAAAGGTGTAATAGAATTCTACGCTTAATCCGTCATTACCTGGGGACTTATTAAATTTCATCTTTTTTATTACTGCAAAACACTCCTCTTTATTTAATTTACCTTCACAAAATTCTTGATTTTCTTTACATAATTTTGGAACATCCTTTAAAAAATCTATTAAATTCCCATTTTCATTTTCCTTTAACCCAAATAAAGTTTTATAATAATTTCTAATATATTTAATATATCCCCTTTATCTTTAACTATCTCCCCCTCTCCATTACAAATTTCTTTAATCACAGTTTTCCTTTTATTTGACTCCAAAAGCTGCTTAAAGTATATGCTTAATCCTTGACGAGAAACATCATACAAATTGTCTAATTCCATTTTCTTTAATTGAATGTCATCGCTAATAGTTTTCAAAGGTGTGTTTACTAATTGTTTTTTTAACTCTCTTATCCCTTTCTCTAAACTTTCAATCTGATTTTTTCTCCTTTTTGCCTTTTCCCGCGAAAAACTTATAATATATTCTCTAATCTTCATTTTCATAAAATCCCAAAAGGCAACCTTATCCAAAATTTGAGGTCGCCAAATTTCCTCTAATTCAATAATTTTTTTATTCATTCCTTCCACAAAATGTTTATCCACACAAAGACTATTATTAAGCTTCCAATAAGCCTTCCCATAAATATAATTATCTACTAAATTACTAAATTGTAATCTAATCGCCGAATGATCTGGAGTAATCGACACTAAAATATCACACATTTTTACAAGATTTCCCAATTTAGATGAGACAAACCAATAATCTAATCTAGTTTGAACCACTGGTGATCTTTGTCTAAATGTATATTGTCTCTCTTGATGGTTTCTCTTCCTCCAAATATCTACTAAATCATATTTACTCAAAAAAGACTCTTAAATTTAGTATTTTTAAAACCTATTCTTGTCCCTATATAATCTAAATTCTCATTCATAATAGTATTAAAATCACCCCCAAATATCAATACAATATCCTGTTCCATCATGCGATAAATGCACTTATCTACTTGTTCTAAAAAATCAATTTGTAATTTTTCTTTATCACGCGTAGGAAAATAAAAATTTCCTAGTATAATTTTCTGACCAGACATTTTACCTTTAATACAAATATAACGGCCTTCTGTATACTTAACAATCTCGTGTACTTGTAAATACATCTCCCGAGATAAAAGCACCAAGACCCCCCGACTATGGTTTGATCCATGATTAAAAATTATACTGCCTCCCCACTCCTTTTTCCAAACCTCTTCCACATCTGGAGTGCTATAGGTCTCCTGTAAAAGTATAATCTTGCCTTCCTTTTTCTTACACCATTCAAAAATGTTTTGCCTTTTCCCTTTATCTCTTAAGCCTCTCACATTAACTGAAATAAATGTCATATTCGACGCCATTTCAGGAAGCTGAAACTAAAACTACTATTAAAGTATCCTAAATACACTATTATTGTATCCACAACAAAACATAAAGATTGAACAGATGCCGAGACATACACCTAAATATACAAACAGACACAAACGCGTAAGCAAACACACCACCTCACCCACACCCGGTACCCCCTCCCGCAAAACATCCCTCCTCCACCCAACACACCAAAATGACATGTAAACAAAGAAACCAACAAAACAAATCAAAAAGTGAACCTCGAAGATCTTCTCGCTCCTCCCCTCCCACCCCGACCCAAAACCGCTCACTCCACAGCCAGACCAAACTATATTCCCACACGGCTCCCAGCCCATATGAAGCGAACTACCTACAGTACATACTTGTTATCAACCATAACATACTTATACCAACACAAAACCTTTATACCCCCGTCACATATAGCGCCGACCTCGCGCCGCTCCTAATCCCCATTCATAAAATTGCTACGCTCCTAATCCCCATTCATAAATTTGGCAGTGGGAGGCGAAGCATTGTCCGAACGATGATTAAATGACGAATGAATGGGAGGATTATCGCACATAGGTGAAAGGATAGCCTCTCATGCATGGACATACAATGGCTCCCTGAACAAAACAGTAGGTCGGCAACAGACCCACGACCGACCCACGACCACTTTTTAAGCTTTGGACATGTCGAAAGCGGTCGTGAGTCTTTGGCGTTCTGCTTTTTTGTTTAGGGAGCCATTGTATGTCCATGCATGAGAGGATATCATTTCACCTATGTGCGATAATCCTCCCATTCATTCGTCATTTAATCATCGTTCGGACAATGCTTCGCCTCCCACTGCCAAATTTATGAATGGGGATTATGGGGATTAGGAGCGGCGCGAGAGCGTAGCTATATGTGACGGGGGTATTACCCGTTACCTAACATTCAATATATGCTACGCAAGACTACCCACAAGAACCCCAGCGATCCTACCTCCCAATCAATAACAATGCCGAGTGGAATGCAACTTCTCACAAGGCTCATGAGGGCTTGCCCACAATAGCATCACATGTCCGAATACCGTTATAACGACATACTTTCAATTTCAATAGCGATTACTATGTTTAAAAAACAAAAAACAAACAAACAAAACAAAAGAAGCAATTATATGAAAGCCCCACTGTAATCTTTTTTCGTCCCCGTAATATACTAATCTGCTAGACATACACAAAGTGGATAAAAAGAAGCCTTAATCAAAATAACTTGTCTAAAGTGAAGAGCTCAACTCCAAAAGGCGCCAAATCCACCCTCCATAACAATTGAGTGAACGATATCCATACATAAATAAACTACGTAACTATCTAAAAAGCCAAACTGTAGGACAAATTACACAGCCAAAATCAACATATAGCTCGTTCCATTTTCACAGTCCCAAACGCATGTAAGAAAGAAAAAAAAATACTTTACTTCAAAGTTAGAAAAGTGAATTTAGCGCCTCCTTGAACTAAGCTCTTAAAATACACTTTAAGGCATATTGAATTATTCTGTGCCCTCCAAATGTCAACTATCAAATAGAAGGAAAAAAATAAATAAATAAATACACCCTGGCACATACCACGCGGCAGTCCCATGGTTCAAGGGTGGGCAAATACTATAATTTTTTTTTTTATTGCGTTTTTATCTTTTACTCACTTAGTACTATCACAACACAAACAAAATATATATATACATGTAAATATTATTATATAGTCACAATAGTCATTGTTTGCTTTTTCCTTTACTACCAAGTTCAAAACTGTCAACAGCAACAAAAATAACAAAATAACAAAATTAAAAACGTGTTTTCTTTAAAACTTTTCCAAATTATTTTCTATAATTAAAGTATCCAATTAAAGCTATCACATCACCTGCAGGCAGATAATCAAAATAGTCATTGTTTACTTTTCCTTTACTACCAAGTTCAATGTTATCAAATAAAAACTTACTCTCTTTAAAACTTTTCCAGATTATTTTCTATATTTTGAGTGTCAAATGAAAGCTATCACCTCACTTGCAGGCAAATATACTTTATACATAATAAACTATAATAGTCATTATTTACTTTTTCCTTTACTACAAAATCCAATATTTTCAAATTAAGACTTGTTTTCTTTGGGTATACAACCACATACATACGCACATATACACACACGCACACACATGCAAACACACACATTGATTTTGATTTATACATCATCATCACCGTCCTTTTTCTAACATAGTCTCAACCATTTCATCGTGATATATCTTACCTTTTTCAGATAAACTTTTTATTATTTAATCTTCACTTTTCGATTTTCCTGAGTCATATTTCTCTAGATTTGTTTTTATGTTCAATAATTTAATCTGTATTTCACATTATGCTTTCTTATTTGTACATTCATTCGTTCATCATTTTGTCTTTACTTTATTATCATGCGATATTTAGTTCATGAATTTAATCTTTATTTTAATCACATTTTCTTATTTGTCATCATGAGATCTTTATTGTATCATCATCTTTGTCCATAATTTGTATCTTTATTTCCATCGTGTTTTAGCGTTAGCCCCTTAGCATGCAGGGGTGGGTACTCCGTACCAGGCGCGCCGGCTCACGATGTTGTTGTGTAGGGGCTCATGCCCAACCACACTCACAGGGTTGCCAACTTTGAGCCAGAGGTGAAAGCGAGACATTGCGAGGGAGCGAAGTGACCGTGCGGGGGGAGGGTGTGGGAGGGGTGCCCCTCTCCCACGGTATAGGGAGCTTTTGCATTTTTGGACTTGAAATTGTGCAATCAGGTGCATACCTAGATAGGAAATTCGGGCTTAAGATTAACTGTATCTGGTAAAGCGTGTTATGATTTAATCGACCAAAAATTTAAATATATTTTTACGAAGAAAACAATTAATTGACACACTAATAAATATGCACCCCAACACACACACAGTCAAAAATATTGTATTTAGTGTCATACACAGTTCCAACATATACCATATGCCATATTATGTATGATCCAACAACATACAGCCAAGAATGAGTCCCGATGGAGCGAAGCGACCGAGGGCTTGGGCAGAGCCAGAGGGGGAGGGTTTAGGAGGGGTTATCCCCCTCCCAAGAGGAAGATTTTGCATTTATTTTGCAATTTGGTGCACTTCACACAAGCAGCCAGAGAAAGTATGCCAGCCTACACGGGAACTACGTGACCCGGTACAGAAAAAGTACTCACCCCAGACCATACGCAAGTTACACAACGAACTGAGATAATCATTCTGTTCGCGCGCGAAGGCAGCGAAAACTTAAAATGGATGTTTAGATTAGTATAGTTTTTGAACATTAGAATTAACAAGTCTTAGCTCATACATTTCATTTTTTCTTTCCCACTCTTCTTCTTTTTCGTTTTGTTTTGTTTTGTTGTTGTTGTTTGTTTGTTTGTTTGTTTGTTTTGTTTTTTTTTTTTTTTTTTTTGGGGGGGGCTTTTGGGGGGGTTACAAAACACGCGTTTTGACCCCCCCCCCCCCCCAACCCCCCCCCCCCCCCCCCCCCCACACACACACACACACTTCCGGCGCCTATGCTCCGTACTAGGAAGAGTTTAATCTTCGTTTTCATGAATTCTTGTTCATATTTCGAAGAAAACATAATGATAACTGAATTATAAAACGTATATATTACAAAACATTAAATGCCTACCCACCATCAACTTTCTGTACGACAGCCGAAGCTTTGATTTCGGTGCCTCCTCTTTCAACTGTCACTTGGAAAGGCCCAACTCCGTTGATGTCACTCGATACATTAAAGTACATGTAGAGAGTTGTCACTGCGGGTGCTACTTCGCTGTGTTTGTACGAAAAGCTGGACAAGTCATCCAAACTGCTTTTCACCTTCAACGTGCGACTGAACTGGATCGTGTCTTGGAGAGCCGCGTCTTTGGCTCCCAAGTAGGCTGCGATGTACTGGCCACCACCACTCTGATCCTCCCCGGAACAGCCTCGCTGGATGAGCCCAGGCGCGGCTTGTTGATGACTAGCGTGAGGTCCACAGTTTCCTCTGCGTGGGTCAAAATGATGTACAATCATTGAGAAATATATATGATTTCTTGCTCGATATGCACCTTATATATAGGGGCATCGTGGCTCAGCTACCCGCTCAAAGCTGGGAACAAATTAATATAGGGGCAAATATTGGAGCATGTGTGCAGTGGTTTGGGTGAAGGGTCTAAAAGCAAGGGCGTAGCTATATATAGGAGGCGCATGTGGGCACGTGCATGCATATTGCAGTTGGATTATAACAAAATACATTGTTATATAACATTTCCTCCACGGGAGGAGGCAGTAAAGTACTAAACCTCCCCCTTGACACTTCCTTGATGCCACCCCCCCCCCCCCCCCCCTACCTTACAGTTATGACTTCATCACTCCGACCATGAAGGTATGTATTAGAGCATCCCGCGCAGCTAGTCTCATATTTTTTTCTATTACGCTGCAGTCCCAAGGGGAAAATTATTTTATAAATCAGGGGGATGTTTCAAAAAAGCTTTTAAGAACTTAAAGTTTGGAAAGCCGTGTGTATGTTCTATTGTAAAGTTTAAGAACTTGTCTTAAAAACACGGATAAAATTTCAGTTAAAAATCACCAATATCTATTATCATAGAGAATTCCTGTCCTTAATGTCTACTTTATTTAAGGACTCAAATATTTGCAAGATTTGTAACTATGTTTTTCTAAGGTTACAGTTGACCTTTCATAATTTCAAATTCAACTAAGAATACAAGTTCAATATTATTAAAACATCTCCCTGACTTTCTTCCTTTATAATACACTCAGCAAAAAAAGAATGTAAACACTTTTTCAAGACCAGAATTTTCATATAAAACTTTAATAAAAATCAATAAATTACATATCAAATTTAAGAACATTTAATTGTTTTTCAACCTGCCAGGTGAACACAAATTTAATCTTTATGCATGGGTGAACACATTTGTTTTTCTCTTCCAATGTGCAAAAGGAAAAATTGCAAAAATGGACAGTCTGCCATTGAGCTGTAAATGCCCTTCCACAAAAAAATGGAAACAAAAGATCACACTTACACAATAGCTTTATCTTTGAATTAAAGACAAATGTGGTTAAACTGCATTATTGAGCCCGCATTCTCTCTCTCTCTCTTTCCCACAAGAGTTACTGTAGCCACAAGGGTGATTACATGTCCAAAATGTACTGTAAAATCGAAGGCTGAATAAAATGTAATGCAAGATCAAGATGCCTGTCCGTTCCATCGAAGACCGTGGGCGAGCCATTTGAGTACCTGTTTCATGTGTCCACAACAATATCAAAGTTGTATCTAGACGCTACAGACAATATGACTTTTTATATTTTTGTGCAATTTTGCAATTTTTACTTTTGCACATTGGAGCAGACAAATGAATGTGTTGACTCATGCGTAAAGTTTCAATTTGTATTCAGCTACCAGGTTGAAAAACAATTGTCTATCCTTTAATTTGATATATAATTTATTTATTTTTTATAAAATCTTATATGAAAAATATGAACTTGAAAAGGTGTTTACTTTTATGTTTTGCTGAGTGTAGGTAGAGACGGTCAGTGGGAACAAACCCAGTAGAACAAACGGCGATACCATGGATACAGAGACTGATTTATCGGTCAAGCAGTGGCATAGCTAAGGGGCGGGACACGGGAAGCCCCGACACAATTTTCAGTGCAGCCAAAAAGTGCAGCCAAAAGAAAAGAAATGTTTTTGTTTAAATTCACAGATTATAATTATTATGTCCCTTATCTGACAGGACTTGCACGCTACTCTTACACACTCCACGATTAAAATAGACATACTGATTACCATAGTGCAGGCGCGTACGAAGAAGGAAAAAATAGTGTTTTCCGGCAAACCACACAACAAGGTACCGTCTTTTTTATTGTATTTATATTTTTTGTATGCGTTATTGTAACAATAATTGTATATTTATGTTATTGTATGTTTGTGAACCCCTTTAAAAATAGGCTTTGCTGAAAGGGCATTCCTCCGCATGACGGGAAACAAAAATATAAATAAATGAATAACACAAATGCAGAAAAGCTCTAAATATGACAAAGAAAAGGGCAATTTAATTGAGGCAAATGAGTTTTAAAATTAATAATAACTGCATACAAATATTCTATGAACCAAATCTCTGGTGTTTCACTTCACACATGATCGTTCACAATTTCGCGAAAAGGGGTCCGGAGTAATTTTCGCTTGTGTTCGCAAACAAGATGCTCGCGGAATGAAAAAAAGGGTATTTATTCGCTGATGATATTTTTTTGCGGATAGGAGATAAAACAAGGTTATACACATTACATGAACATTTTCGCGACAGGTGAACAAATTGGACACCTTTTCTTGAAGGGCCACAATATATATGTTGTTTGTGTACTTGAAGTCTTTACAGAGGATTGTTCTTGTAAGTCCAGAAATGCAAAATTGAGGGTTATTTTGTATGCCAATTTGTCCTTGTAAGAAAAAGGGGTATAATTTGCTGAAAAGTACCTGAAACGCGGCAAGTACGAGGTTATGTCAATGTTATGTACTTCGCAACAGCTCGCTTTTGGTCGCCCCATATTCAGATGTAATGCATATTGCATGATAAACAGTCAAATCAAAAGCAAAATGTTGCAGATTGCACCATTTTGAAATTGTCAACAGTGTTCAAGTTTACATTCGTATGGAGATGAATGTTGAGGCAGTGGTGATGCAGTATGAATGTCAAGGGTACATTCTCCTGTTATGTTATGACATTCTGCAACATTTCAATTTTGAATAGGCTCCATATTCAGGTGCAATGCACAATCCATGATTACACTGACATTGCGATTGGGGAATCAATATATAAAGGAGAATAAACAAATTTATCAGTGATAACAAATTAATGTAGGATAACAAAGTAACAAGGGGGATATGAAGGCTCAAAGTTGAATTGTTGAACTTATTCTGAGGAGTGTACTTTAAGTTCATATGTAATT
The DNA here is from genome assembly GCA_037951105.1 of Echinarachnius parma. Classification (NCBI taxonomy): domain Eukaryota; kingdom Metazoa; phylum Echinodermata; class Echinoidea; order Clypeasteroida; family Echinarachniidae; genus Echinarachnius; species Echinarachnius parma. The sequence goes on along the minus strand of JBAMJV010008020.1, from coordinate 70,172 downwards.
ATTATATTCTTACCTGTCCTGACGTAACTCAATGCCGTCAATATCAGCAGAAAGTTAAATATGCGCTCCTCCGGATACATTTTTGCATCTCCTTTAATGAGTAAACAGAATAATTTCAATTATCTTTCAGTCAAAATTAATTGAAAATAAGACCGTTTGCAACTTCAAAGATCATTCCTCAATTCTGTATAAACTAACGCCGATTCGTTTGAAACTCAGTGTCTCATCGTTAAAAAAAAAAATGTATGTCTTTCCTGCAAAAGATAAAATTGCTCTCACTCTCAGAACAACTGATCAAAATACTGAATTCAAGTGCAAAGCTTGGAACCAGGAACATTCTCGCCTATTTTTTTTTCTGATGTGATCGGTTTCACTTTATGGTGTACTTTTACTTGTTCTCTTATTTCCAATTGTGACCTTTCATATAAAACAATGTGTGATTAAGATTATCCATAAATAATTTAATCTAATAGTAGTCAATGAAGTATAGCTACGGGGGGGGGGGGGGAAATTTGCCAAAACAGTAAAACAGTAAAAAATAATTAAAAAAACATAAGGGAAAATCTAGGTAAAAATAAAAATGCATAAGGTTTGCTCCCCCCCCCCCTCATCATTCACGTCCCCTCACCCCCCCCCCCCCCCCCACCTTCCAACAAAAAAATCAGGCCTCCATCGCTTTGCCGCTGACATGACTGTTATAGTGGCTTGTTTTTCCCCAAAAGGGATGTACTCCCAACCCCCCTTCCCCACCCCTTGAGCGTTTTCAAACAACAATCGTTCAGGAAAAGGGCACCTTATTTATCATCATTATCATAAATGAAAGGCAAAAGTAAGGTGGCAAAGTTTTTAAAATGGGAAGGGTATTAAATTCTGGCTAGGGCTCTAAATGTATGAATTACCTTCGCCTTACAACAAAGCCCTCCGTCAAACAAAAAATGTGCGCTTTCTGGTGATTGGTTCTATAGGGTTCTATCAATCTCTGTACGTGTAATACGAGTTTGGATGTGTTAATTAACAAACAATCGAATTCTATCCTTAAAGGTAAAGGCCAGTTTTGGAAACGCCACCCTCTCAAAAAAATGAAATGGAAGCTCTTATTACCAATAATGTGAAAGAATATAATTGTACTAATATAGGATTATCCACATTTGGCCAAGAAACCGCCTACTAATTGATATATTTGCAAAATTTTGATCTGCTGCAGATAGAGATCGCCAACTCGTAATCGCCCATACGCTACGTACAATGGCCACGTGCGAGTACACGAGGTGTTCGCTATATCCCCAGCTTGTCGAGATCTCCCCCAGCGCTAGCGGCGTGGACAGGTCCGAACTGGCGGTGGATTTATAAATTTCACAGGCGGATATTGGATTTCTTCCGATATTTCTGTATTTAACGATGCTTAGGTTCCGATTTTACCACACAAGCCCTATTTCAATACTTATTCAACAATAATGATCAATATATGTATTCGGCTTCTTTCCCAAAACTGGAATTGATCTTTAATAACCTCATTTTATGCATAATTACTCCACTAGTTTACATGTATATTAAAGCATATTTGGTGCAGACCAAGGGATTACGAAACATTGTATAACATCCACAAAACATACTTTTAATTCTAGCGGTTCTGGGAAACCTTGTTTTATTCGTGTATACTAAAAGGAGCATGGTTTTGGGTATTCCAGATTTCTCTTTCAAAATAATATTCATGATTGATGTGCTCGGACTTGAGAGTAACTTGTTAACAACATAAGAGCAATAAGTTAGCAATTTTGTCTGCACTTTCGCTCACTTCTTAGTTATATGACATTAAAAAAAAACATATAACCATGGAATTTTCACATCTTATTAGATCACTGAAATACAATGTACGCGTTTATTCTACCATTACCACGTTTTATCGCAGCCATCGAGGGATGGAAGAACTTAATTTAGGAACTTTGATCTTGATCTAAGGAGTCATGAACTAACGATCAACCATTTGCCATTTTGCATATGTCAACAAAGTTACCACATCCATTTATTAATGTTTTTCCCACACCCACTCATGAACGTTAAAAGGCGGAGGACGGGGGTGTACCCCCCCCCCCCGCCCCCCCCCTCCTGTTCACACACTAACACACACACACACACACACACACACGCACACACACACACACACACACACACACACACCCACACACACACACACACACACACACACACACACACACACACACACATACACATACACATTTGTTCATCGTTATTACATGTTTGCTTACTATAGGTTGCACTACAGTCCTGTCTCAGGTATGCATACAATTACAAAATGTCAAGTAACACAAATGCAAAAGCTCCCTACATTGCGAGGGATACACCACCTCCGACGCCCCTCGGTTGCTTCGCTACCAGGCAATGCTCCCTCCCCTTTTGAATAGCTGCTGAGGCACTTGTATCCACTTTGGAAATTAAACCTCGTTATAACAAGGAGCTTTCAACCGTGAAAAGTAGCTTATTGTATCTTATATCTCATCATACCAGAGAAGAAGAAAATTCATAAAGAGCTCTTACCAAGAAATTTACCCTGTTTTAAAATGTAATGTGAACAGTCGGTAGTCGAGTTCTGGATATTCTATAAACAAAACAGCTACATGTAAAGCTCTGCGCAAACAGAGGAGACAGAGTCGACTCGACCCGATTCGAACCGACCAGAATGTGCGCCACAGTCGTTCCGATTCAGTCGCGGCTGGTTCGACATGTTGAATCGGGCCCATTTGGCATCCGACTGGCTTGCGACTGGCAAAGTCGGTTTCGTGAGGCAATGCACACAGACGCGATTCGACTGGTTTGCAGTCGGATCGGCTCTGTGTGCATTGTCTTTTCTCATGACTGTGATTTTACCAATCGAATGCCAGTCGGGGCCAATTCAGCATGCTGAATTGGGTCTGATTGATCACGTCGTCTCTAACCTGACTGATAAAAAGCTTTGCATATGGTGTAGGTGATGTGTTGTATGTGTTACTTATTTCCCAATGGGGGGGGGGAACAAAGTACGAAAATGATGTCACAGTAAATGGATATATGCATGTACATGAATAAATGTATTTCTTATAATTTGACACTGTTCAGCACAATGATAGTAAGAAACATCCCTCGTATCTAATGTGAATCCAACATACTTTTGTTACAGAACACTTGTAATTCATAAAGTTCAAAGTGGCAACATTTGCATGGAAATGTAACTGATTCGAAATGGATAGTTGAGTTTCGGTATAGAGAGTTCAGTTTTGTTCAAACTGAATTTTAGTGATCAAATAACATTACATTACAAACTAATAGTTATTTCTCTACCATGCTCGCAAGTTATGCAAAATTACAAACGACTAAGTAAAAAGCCTGTTATGATTCAAAAGGATCCGTTAGAAAATTGACAAGAGGGCGCTCTCTAAAAATTTGTTTAAATGTGCATGTGATGTTTTGTTAAACAAATTATTAAATAGAGAGATCATCAACGACTATTCAAAAAGATCTTTGGTGAATTTGTGAAAAATGTAAGCTTTATTTTTCAACGGTTGGTTCAAAATTATTTAATTATTGTCGGGCCCCACAATAATGACACCTTTTTGCGTACTCGCAAACAGTTTGCTGCTTTTGGAACCAAATTCTCTGTTGGTTCTGTAAGTGTTGGTGATTAGTTGCATTGTTTTTTAATTACACAACCATTTGCAAAGTGTTATACATCCATTAAATATCAAACAAAGGTATCAAAACATATAAGTATGTGTTTCTCCTTGCCTGGTGGTCCCCTTTAAGGTTATGGAGACCTCTCCCTGCAAAACAGTCGTTCAAACAAATGTTGTATTGTAATTTTTGTTTCTGTTTATCAATTCTCCCTAAAAGGGGAACTATGAAATGTGAGTCATTAAGTGTTTCCTGGTTTAGTGTTTCATCCTGAGTGCAGCCACTTTGCCTGTACCTGTTTGTTGTTTCTCATGTAGCATGTATGCACTATATAAATAGACACCATAATTCATATTTCTGAAAAAATACTTCCCTAAAATTATTATTGTCATTTCCTCCTCTGCTCTCCCTAAGAGAGACTAGTCACTTGTACTTCTCCATTCTTAAAATGCAGGGGGGCATATGGTGGCCTTAATGCCCTAAAGAATAGTATTATATAAATTGAAAAGCATCGTTCAATTATCAAACATATGACTTATGGGCAAAAATGTGAATTATACCTTATTTGCATAAATTACCATAAATATGCAAATGGATGAATTAAAAAAAATTAAATTACTTTAGTAATATATGTACCTGCATTTGCTGTTGGACTTGATCAATTTATTTCAGGTATCTTTGAATAATTTAGTCATGTTGGATTGTGTCGTGTATTTGTACCTGCATGAAATTTACACCATGAATTCAAAGTAAAATCAACATTTAGGTAGATAACTTGCACAAGTTGTTTTAGTTTCAAAATTGTGATCAAGTAAAAAGGACAAAAAATATATAGGCAAATAAGTACGCCTTGTGTATGAAATTGAAAACCTTGACAATTCAATTATGAACATTGTCAAGTATAAGCCAGTGTGAATTGAAACGCAAAGCTTTGTAGGAAATGTAAAACGTATTTTGTTTCTATCATTTGTGTTACAGTATTTGTAAAAAAGAAAGAAAAAAAGGGAGTCTTTTGTAATTTCACTAAATTGTGTGATTTTGTGTTAATAATGCCTTTTATAATCAGGGAGGTCCTGTGTCCTGATGACAGGAACGGGAGGGCGAGGCCAATCCTGTCTGGAGGGTGGACGGTGTAGGGGCGTGGATGGAGTATGCTAAATAGATGAAAGCCTTCTGTCGCATACTGGAGGAACGCTTACATTGCAAAAAGCCACCCAACATAGTGAGTGAATCTTAATACAAATTACAAACGGTTGAAACAAATATGAGGGAAGTTTATATGCAATATGTGACCAGCTATAGCAAAACCCGGCACTTGTCGGTAAAAGTCAAAATGTACATCTTCGCACCATTAGAAAGGCCTCACCACAAGCTTTCATTTGATGCTTTGTTCTAACTAATTGGTCAATACTTGGCGAATATATGATTCTTTCAATTTTACAATCATAGGTCTTTTACGCACATTGTGTGAACTTAAAATGCCCATTTCTTCAAAACATGAATTACCGACAAGTGCCGGGTTTTGATATAGCGGGTCACATATGTTGATGATAATGACAATAACGACATTGATTATCATTGGGGATGAAAATTAATCTATGGAGGTACAGGATATGGGTGGTAATATATTGGGAACATGATACTCCTGCTGAAAACTGCTGATGATCATGATCATGATGATGGTGATAATGTTTTGTTTTACTCAAGATGAATCTGATGTTCTCTGCTCAACGGTGTAGGCAAAAGTATCCCATTTCTCGGTTGTCCTTTCAAAAATCTTGAAATACTGATGGTGTGGTGATAGCGAGTGGATAGAGGATTATAGGCTCAATGTAAACATGTCAGTGTATAATTGTCAGAGGAAACAACGTCAGAGGTAAAAATGTCAGTGGATAAAACATATGTCAAGCAGGTACAGCGCTACAGGTTGCATTCATAAAAAATTCCTAAGGTATCATTATGAGGGCGCGATTCGAGATAATAACTATGACCAAAAAGAACATAGAAATTGCTCTGAGTTTTTACATATCTGAGCTGTGTTCGCCAAGTGGACAGATTATAAGTAGGCTACATAATTTTGTAGCATATTTATGCAAAAAGCGGTGATCAAAACAGTATTTGATTGGGGGCTGCGCTTATGTACCTCTCCACCCGGATTAACGCCCCTGATTTTTACCCAGGCTAGGACTTCGTGTGATCTTAAAAGGGTTATTTTAGAGCAGTATGGTTTATTCATTGAATTGTATAAGAATTAAGCAAGCTTATGCGCATCAATCATTATCAGATAACGCTAAGAATTTCGCACAATTACACAATTTTCATTTAAGAATTTTTTTTTAAGAGCACAGAGACAAGATGGAGGCAACAGAGAAAATGTACAAAATTTAGAAAATTGAGATTTCGCAGACTTTATTAATTTGCACACTGAACATATGCTACTATACTAAGGTTTTGCATATGCAGACCTATGCACATCAAATCATTATCAGATAAACGCTAAGAATTCTGCACATTCACGCAATTTTAAATTCAGAAATGTATATAAGAACATTGAGACTATATAAAGACAATGGAGAAAATTGAGACAAATAATGTTTGTGCAGTTTATGTACAGCGTAAGTATTCATACCATATACATATTATATACACATTTATGTTCCTTATTAGTTTGACAAACATTTGTCGTTACATCTTGTAATTTCGCACACGTCATAGCTTAAAGGGATAGTTGCCTTTTTGGTCAAACTTAATTTTAGTAACCAAAACTTGAATCGTAACATTACAAACTAATAATTATAACTCCACCATGCTCGAAATGTATAACAAAATTACACTCGACGAAGTAAAAGGCCTGTTATCATTCAAATAGAGGCGTTAGAAAATTGACAAGAATTGACAAGAAATCTAAAAATACATTGGCTTCAACCATTTTTAACGAAATATTGTGCATACCGATTAAATAGAGAGATCATTAACAACCACTTGAAAACATCTTTTGTACATTTTTTTTTCAAAAGTATATAAAGCATTTTACATTTTTTTCAACGGCTGCGTCAAAATGATTGAAGTACTGTGGGATCCCACAATAATTACAAATTGTTATATTTAAGGATATTTTAGCCGTCTCTGAACCAATTTTGATCAAATAAGGTTGATTCTGTAATAAAAGTGGTGTGCTCTTCCAAATTGTACACTAATTTTTTCCTTACCTCACAACAAAAATTATTGAATCGCCCTCTATACCAAAACTCAACCATCCTTTTAACCTATGCTTCTTAACTAATGCATTTCATATGCATACTAAATTACATATTAGCTGATAACGCTGAGACAATTGCATATTTACGCAATTTTGATAATTTTCCCATAAAGATTATAAGACAAAATGTTCTAAAACAGATGGTGACATAATTATGATGTTTACGCAGATCCATGTACAGCGTAATCATTAATTCCTGATAGTTACATAATTATATCAATTAAGTGAGCTATCAGCTTGAGCAGTTTTAGCTGTTAAGTTTTGTATTTCACATACTTCACCAAGACATTTATAAGTAATACGACATTGCTTTGTTGATCCATGCACATTTTATTAAACAACCGGCAATTAATGTGTTTATTTATACAGAATCCAATGATTGGTATTTGTAGTATTACAATATTAAGTGTTGGTTTTAAACGTGATCCATTTAATTCTTCATACTTTTAGGAATTGTAATTCCTGATATTTGAGAAGATATGTTCAATTGATATGTTATAATTTGACAATAAATGGATAATGAAATGTTATCAACTACGTTTATTTATTTATTTAAATTTATTTCCGGTATGATAACAAACATGATACAAAGGTCCGGAGACCTACAATGAACATGGTACATAATAGTATTCATATATACATGAAAAATACACGTATGAATCGTAAACATATAATTATACACAAAAACTGATGCACATTAAACACTATTACAATAATCATACAAATGACGAAGAAGCATTATATAATATACAGCAAGAATATACTAACGTTCAATTATACAAGTCCTCAAAACAGCGGTGAAACAAGGAGAGGGAGGAGTTTAAGACGGCTATGGAGCAAAATAGAAAGTATAAGGATAAAGAGAGAGTTAATCTGATTGAGAGGAGGCTGGAGGAAAGGAAGGGGATAATTATTAAGAGAAAGAGAGGTAAAAGGGAAGCAGGAAAGAAAGACAGGGAAAGAGAATGGAAGAAAAGAAAAAAGAGCAAGAAAGAAAGAGAAAAGTGTACGGTATAGAGAAAGAAAGCCATAAATAGAGAAAGAGGTGGAAATCAAGCATGCAAGAGAGAGAGAGAAGAAAAAAAAGTGAGAAAAAGAGGACGCAGAGTTGAAAAAACACAATTATATAAGATTTCCATTCAAATAATTCTCAATCTGCATACATCTTGAAGCTGTGTAATTGTTTAACAAAACATGTTTACTAATGCTGCAATAAACATTTTTAATTATTAATTATGAACATGACCTAGCAAGCCTATATAAACACAAATACAAATTCATTATAACTACAAAACAAAATCAACAACAAATGCATGATAATAATCAAGAACTATTGAGAGATCGCATGAATGCAGGGATAGCTGTTTTTTTTTTATAGCGGCTGGTTCTGCACTATTGAACAACCAGGCCGCCACTATGGCATTATACTGGCAAATGATTTTGGTTACAACCATAAACCAAACAATAAGGTATAAGATGTTGAAGCTCCAAGCGAGTTTGGCTAAATCTGACAAAGTTAATGGATCACTTTTATAAAAATTTAAATCGGTGTGCAACTGTCATCATCAAAATGAAATCAACAGTGAGCACTCCATACATAAGATCAGAGTTCGCCCATCTTACTAATACGGCTCTGCATCTGCCTCCATAGAGCACGCTCGTGGAAATACATTAGAATGAAAAACTTTGGAACAAATCATGAAAATATAATATCAGTGTAAAGCGCAATAATGAGTGTAGTAATATCGTTGTACAGCGCTTAGAGATGATTATCAATCAGATTAGGCGCTATATATAAGTCGAGTATATTATTAGTGTTTTGTTAGTATTATTATCATCATCATTATAATTATCATCATCATCATCATCATCGTCATCATCATCATCATCATCATCATTATCAATAACAATAACATCATCATCATCATTATCATATGAACAAGACAACATAGTTCCTAGACTTAACATATATAATTATATGGAATGTGAACGGCTAATAGTGTAAGGCTAATATTCAAGGGAACATCAGGATCCACGTTATTACTTCTCATAAGAATAAGTCTCATAGTCATCAGCGTCTCTGTCCCATTCTTCCTTAACAATGGGTGTCTCATAGTAGTCAACGTGTGTGTCTTCTTCTTTCTTAGCAAGAGGTGGACCAACACCCTCGTAAAGGTGAAATGCGACTTCTGATGACGCAGTTACCATGGTAATTGCTGCATTTCCGGGCGCTCCCTCACGTATATCGGCATAAACGCGCGAGGGATCTGTTAAATGAGGTGGAGTGTTAACGTCATTCTGATGATAGGTATGGGTTAGAGGAGCTGAAGAGAACTCATCTGTGGGCTTCCTGACTGGCTCTTGATAACTTATCATGGGTGTCTCGAGTTGACGACTACATGTATCGTCCTGCCCTGATGGCGACTTGCCTCGCCTTGACGTGCCTATACGGTTTCGCCAACTGCAAACAAAAATGTACCGCAAAGCAATAATTTCAATTATGTATTTCAATCAGTAACTACTTATATTTACAAACACGTGGATCTCACTAGACAATTTCAAAGAGTGCGTCGACCGTAGCCAATAGTGAGATGTGCGATATTATATCAAGACTATCATAGTTCAACGCGTTTTGATATCATTAATCCAAATATAACCACAGTATATTCATATAATTAGATACATGTATTGGCTTGTTCTCCAATGCACACAGTAAAGTGAGACTCATCTACACACTCAGTGTGGTATTAAATGAATAGACACTGGGGCATCAGGGCCCCGCTCGATTGTAAGTTACAATGTGTTGTATTAGTCAGATCATGTGTTCTAAATGCACAAATCTGATTGGGTGAAAATCGCAAATTTTCTGACTTACAATTGATTGTAACTTATAATCGATTGTATCGCTTTATACAACGATGCCCTTGACTATCATACTGGCCTTCCGTTCAGTTTGGGGGATCAAGGTATCGAGGTAAAATTGCCTGAAGAAGTCAGGTGGACCTCTGCATTTTAATTGGCATTCAGAGGGTTAACCCTAAAAAGACTGAGGGGCTGATTTAGCCCCCCCCCCCCCCCCTTCTCTATTTTCGCGATTACTTCGCAATGCTTAAATATTTTACATTGCCACTTCATGACTTTTTTTCTTAGAGTCTTGCGCATCTTTTGATACCAGATTCGTGCACACCGGGTCAACGATCCGGGTGTTATGTAACATTTTGCGACCGCGTGTGACTGAAAATTAAATTTGGTTTTAATTCTTCCATATATAACATACAGAGTTTTCAGATGCACCTTTTATGGTGCAGTTTTATACCCATCTTTGGCATGGTGAATAAAACTTATTACATTCTCATTTGCATAAAACAATACAATATATAAAGAATAAAACAAAGAAAAACAAAGAAAAACATAAAAATAAAGAAAAACATAAAAATAAAGAAAAACATAAAAAACAGTAAAACTAAATCAATTTTCATGATTATCCTGTTGTTTTATCAGATATTGTGTAAATTTATATAATCTTAGCATGTATATTGTACCAGGAACACATTTTTGTTTCATAAGAATCACCATATACAGTCAAACCTGTCTATAGCGACCACTCAAGGGACCGGCGAAAAGTGGCCGCTATGGACAGGTGGTCGTATTAGACAGGTAGGCCGCCATTTTGAATTTCCAGTCGCATAATATCATGCCCATTATGCACATGTGTAATTAAATGGCATCGGTACACGCTCGTGGTAGTAGTTTATTCAAGTGTTTGTTGCATGCATAATCAAATACAAAATTGAAATTATACATGAATTGGCATTACATTTCAAATGATATTACTTGTACGATTATCTTTGTTTTATACGTGAAATTAAAATTGCAAACGTGTCAATTTATTTACTCATCAATAGACTAGAGAGATTCACCTGCACTTTTACATGCTCATAAAGAGTTTTCTATAGAATTCTGAAGTCAAGATGCATCGTTTGGTCACGAATTATCATTGAACATAATTAGAAACATGGGGAAACACCCCGCCTAGGCTATTACAATACTTGTTAGATGTCAGATTCGGTTGTGATGTTGAGTAAAGTGTCTTTGTGTGACGCATTTCAGGATCAGCATTAGGTACTGCAGTGAAGGGAACGAATAATCTTTGTTTATGAGTCTGAAGCACTTGGTGTCGATTAGGCCTTTTTAATTAATTGTTTTGTGCATTGACATGCTCAGAATTTGAGCCTTCACTTCTTGGTGCCTTGGTCGCTCAATCGCTATTTTTGGTCGCTATACACAGGTTTAAACATGCGTCGGGACCCAAATGGGGTGGTCGCTGGTCGCGTTAGGCAGGTGGTCGCATTACGCAGGTCGCTTAACACATGATTTTTCACGGGGGACCATAGAGCGGTCGTTATGAGCAGGTGGTCGCTATAGACAGGTGGTCGCATTAGCAGGTTTGACTGTATAAAGAAAAATATCCAAAATACAACAAAAAAATACAATTTCTGCATAATTAATTAGCTCTAATTAGTATTTTAATTAAAAAGAAAACTTTATCTATGCAATATTGTAGAGCTCATGGACATCTATCACCATGCCAAATTCGGAGTCGATCGAAGTTTCGGTTGCCGAGAAAAATACAAAAAATCCACCAAAAAAAAACATTTGCATAATTAATTAGCTCTAATTAGCATATTGTAATTAAATACAATTTTTTAACTATGCAATATTGTAGATCTTATAGACGTCTATCACCATGCCAAATTTGGAGTCGATCGGAGTTTCGGTTGCCAAGATCTTAGGGGGGGGGGGCCTTTTAGCCCCCTCCCCCCGTTTTTTAAAGGTTAAAAATAGCCCAGTCTTTTTAGGGTTGAGGCGTTCTTCCACGGGAACAAATGTCACGTGTAAACACATATCTCCCTTAATTTCAAAAACTGAAATCTAAATCCAAAGGAAATTTCATTATCCTGAGTCCCGATTGGATTTTAAAGGTAAATCCCGTGGATTTTAAAGTAAATTATTTGGATTCAAATTAAATTTAGAAAATATAAATTTATTTTAATCCAAGAGGTATTGTAACTATCAAATTATGCTTGAATAACAATTAAATTATTTGGCGTTGGAAATGAATCCTAGCAAATAAATACAACATTGCAGATTTTATATTGAATACTTTATGATTAATGAACTAAATTAAAGGGATAGTTGAGTATTGGTCAAACTTAACTTTAGTAACCAAAAACTGCATCATTACGGTACAAACTAATAGTTATAACTCCATCATGCTCGAAAGGTATACACAATTACAAACTACTAAGTAAAAACCTTGTTATCATTTTAAAAAAATTAAAAAAGAGCCCTTACAACTTAGGAGGGCGCTTCCTAAAATCTCATTGGTTTTTGCCAAGTTTTCATACAAAATTGTGCATTGAATGTTTTGTTAAAATAATGATTCAATAGAGATATCATCAACAACTATTTAAAAACCCATTTAGATTTTTTTTCCAAGTAGTCTATAAGCATTTTTCTATTTTTCTAAAAAGTCAAAATGTCCCCCGGCCGCTAGACTTTAAAACAAAAATATATATATTGAAATAAAATTGTTCAACTATGAGAGCATTTGAAAGGGAATGATTCTCATTTTACATGTTTTATTCAAAGAACTTTCATATATATAATTCAAACTAACCAATTTAGTATCAAGGGGCATTTCGGGAAGTACCAATACTCAAGTGTACCTTTTAACTCACTTATAAAATATAATGTCAACGGACAATTTATATTGTATTGCATCAAAACCGTGTATACAGTAAGTTTTCATTTGTTGTTTTTCTAAACAGGATTGGAGATGGTCTCTATCTTATCTATATTAGAGATATCGAGTACGAGGTATTCCTGATTCTTAAAAAGAGGTATGTGGGTATTATTATGGCATCGTAATTAACATGGTGGCTGCGCAAGCAGCACTGAATCTAGACGATTCTCACTGTATCGTCTTTATTTCTTATAACTGTGTACGGACAGACATATAATTAAGTGCTGGTAAGTATTTAATTGAAAATCTTTATTTCTTTTCCTAACTTCCTAACATCACATGTGAATCTGATTACGCTGGACACGTGGAACATCTTATAAATCAAACACATACGAATAATACGTACCATCCTAGGTGAAAGTAATACGCCAGAAAGATACAGCCACAGATGATGAGGACAGTAAGGGATGCTCCAGCCAAAACCCACGGAATCGCTACGTTGGAACTCTTCAAGGAAATTTCTGATGATTCTGTATTTGTGTAATGGATTCAGTGTACAAGACATGCATTTATTAAAGTTATAAAGGCAGCGTAGGAAAATATATTGACACCATTTAATAATTCCATTAAATCATGCTAGTTGGTTCATATTTTTAAATATGGTATCATAAGGAAATTTTAATATTAAAGAGCGACGGTCCCTCTATTCGTTGTGCCAGGGGTCACATTTGCATATTGGAGGGTAAGGGAAATGGTAAGGGTGAGTTTAAGGGATATGGTTACATAATTAGGTTAATGTTATGGTTTATATTAGGTTATGGTTATGTACGGTAAGGGTTTGGGTTTGGGTTGAGTTAGGGTTAGGTAAGGGTTATGGGTAGTTTAAGGATATGGTAAGTGTTAGGGTTTAGTGTAAGGTTGGGGTTAGCTTATATTCACCGAGCATACGAGATGATTGCTTGTAGTTGTACGATATTGCAATTCCACATTAATATTAATTAGGTTATTTAGCCCAAAATACGAAAAGAAAAAAATTGTTAGAACCCTGATGGCAAAATGACACTTAAATAAAACAATGAAAGGAAAACTTCTGAAAGGATTATAAAAATTACTATTTTTGAAGAAAAGAGAGAAGAAAAAAAACAGCAGCCAGAGCAATGCCAGCCTACACTGGAACTACGTGACCCGGTTTATAGAAAAAAAACTCACCCCAGACCATACGCAGGTCTCACACCAAACTGAGATAATATGTTCGCGCGCGAAGCGCGTATCGAAAATTAAAAGTGGATGTATAAATTACGTTTTTAACGTTAGAATTAACAAGTCTTAGCTCATACAACGAATGTTTTCTTTCCCACTGGTATACAGATACACACACACACACACAAATATCCTTCCCTAAAAGCTGGGGGGGGGGGGGTAATTGTACATGTCACCACCCCCCCCCCCCCCCCCAACCATGTGAGGTGGGAGGATGCATCCCCCTCATCCCCCGTTGTCTACGCCCCTGTTTGACGATATACGATTTTATGGAACCTGTTTTTTTTTAAAGGTACCTGATTATAACGCCCACTATCTTGTTTTCTTTTAGGTGGTCAATATAAACTGTTTGATAAAAGTTCACTTGTTTATAGCTGCCACAAATCTATTTTCCCTTGGGTGGTGAGTGTACGAACGATATTTTGGGACTTGTCTATGAAGGTCACTTGATTGTAGCGGCCAATTAGTTTTCTCTTATACACAGGTTTCGTCTAGTGAAACCGCTGTTGCTAAATATCCATAGAGCTATAATTACAGCCCTATGGAATCTTTCATACGGTATGCAGGCGGTGGCCATCACAGAGGTCAGTGTGGGCGATCGTTAGACCAAATGAGAATTAGACTAAATGGTAATTAGCCGAAATAGTGTTTAGACGAAATGGCATTAGACGAACTGCTTTTAGACCAAGTGGAAAATAGACCTATTGGTATTAGACGAAATGGTAATAGACTAAACGGATATTAGACCAAATGGTTATAGACCAAACGGTAATTAGACGAATTGTATATAGACCAAGTGAAGAGTAGCCTAACTGAGAATTAGACGAACTGGTATTAGACGAAGTGATAATAGACGAAACGAGGAAGAAAAAAAAGTAGCCGAAGTGACAATTGGCCCATATGGTGATTAGACGAAACGGCAATTGCCTAAATGGGCATTATACCTAGTGATGATTAGACCAAATGGGTTTAGCCGAAGTGGAGTTAGACGAACTGATGATTAGACCAAGTGGTATTAGACCAAGTGAATATAAACCACTTAAACATAGTTGACTCCCAGCAGACCCTAAATGCCGAGTCAGGTTTGACTGATTTCTAGTCAGATTTGACTTAAGTGTTTTAAGAGTGTAGAGAGCGCCCTCTTGTGTTTGAATCGCTCTTTTTGAGTGATAACAGGCTATCTACTTAGTCGTTTGTAATTGTTTATACATTTCGAGCATGGTGGAGTTATAACTATTATATACACTGGGCCCAAAAAGAAACTTATAATTGTTCACATGATCATATCTTAAAATCCTGTGCATCAAAATTAACCAAAATGACACACAGGATTACTTAAATACTCTGCTCTAAAGACATGTCAGTAACCAAGCAGTTGCCCAACTGACACAACACCAACAAGCACTGACATGGAACAACTTCCGGGACCACATGTCACAGTATAAGGGGCAATCCGCCTGGTAATGCAGACACTCAGAGCAGCTCTACAGGAAGAGAGGAACAATCTCCCCAAGCCTGTATCAGAAACCTGGTGGACAGCATGCGTAGCAGATGCACTGAATGATTCCAAACACATGGTGGACACACCCACTATTGATGTTTGTGTTTGGGTAACTGACATTACCTTCATTTCAATTTGTTTTGACTTCCTCACCTGCCTTAAACTCTGTAGCCGAAATGTCCAGACTGTGACATGTGATACATGAAGCTGTTCCATGTCAGTGCATTTTTTAGTTATGTCAGTAAGGTAACCGTTTGGATATTGACATGTCATTGGAGTAGGGCATTTAAGTAGTCCCGTGTGTCATTTTGGTTAATTTTGATGGACAGACTTTTAAGATATGACCATGTGAAAAAAGTATAAGTTTCTTTTTGGGCCCAGTGTAGTTTGCAATGTTATTGCGCAGGTTCTGGTAACTAAAGTTCAGCCTTACCAAAACTGAACTACCCCTTTAAGATGAACTGTTGCCATTAAAATACAAATCATGAAAGTGATTCATGAAAGTGATTTTGATATAAAATAAAACAAAAATTAGTCATGATTCGCGCCGTAGCCCGGGGCCGCAGGCACGTGTTAACGGTCATGCTGGTTAGAGGGTGGAATGCTTGCCCCCGCGCACCGCGGTGGCCCTGAGCATCGAAAACAGGAGCCTCAATATATTTCTGTTGGCGTATCTGTAGATTCGTATGGCTTCATAAGTCATATAAAGCGTCATATCTCAAGAAGAATTACTTTAAATAACAGATAATCAGAACTTCCCACTGCTAATGGCCATACAATTTTATCAAGGTGCATTTCTCTCCGTAAAAATGTATGTACACTTTGTTAATGTTTTGTATCTTGGAAAAGAAAAATTAAAATGAAATGATGTCAAAATTGTTACCAAATAAGAAATGTTCCATCAAAATTATGTTAATAGCGAAAGAGTGAATAGAATGAAGTTCAAACAAAGACTGTGATGGATTTCAAAACAATATGCTGGATTGTTTTGTTTATAAGAATAGGGAACAGAATCATAAATTATTATGTAGGTAGATAGATAGGAAAGCATAACAATTTATCCAAAGTATATATAATTACCTTTCTTGAACTCTGCTGGTTCTCCAAAGACAGTTGATTGCTGATGCAAAGAAGGGCAAACAAACAATGCAGCTATAAATCAACTTTCACTAGCGGCCTAGTCGGGCAAGTAAAATGGAGATTTATAAAATGTTACCGACCCTGAATCGAAATGCAGTGGCCCAAGACAAAGAAGAAACATTGGGACAGTTTGTTAATTTGGTTGCCCGGTCGCGGATTTTTTTTTCCCAAACAGGTTTACTATGGCACTAACGCATAAGGTATGCATAAGGGTCGGAAATGCGTGGTCTCTGACCAAGTCGCTAATTCACAAGGATTTGTAAACCTGTTTGGGAAAAAAAAATTCGCTGCCCGGTCAGGCAAGTAAAATTTGCTATCCAAAAATTGCAGTGGCCCGAAACTAACTTTTAGTGGACTTGGGCCAGCAAGTCTGTGCTTCATTCGAGCCCTGCATACAATGATGTATTCATAATTTGAAAATCTCTTAATTAAAAATATCTTCAAACTGAACGACAATCGTTGAATGTAAAGATAAAAATCAATATATTCATTGTAATGTATGAATACATGGTATAGTACTGTGAATTGCAAAAAAGTGGCTATTAAGAAAATTAGTGGCCTTTACTTCATGGAAGTCATGAAAGCCAAAATTAGTGAAGGACGTATTGTGTTTGTTTGTTTGCGTGTTAGTTTTGTCTGTTTTTTTTTATAGTTTCATTTGTTTCATATGACATACTGCACAATGACAGATTGTGCATAAAAACCCTTCACAACAAGTTCGGCAATTCAAGTTTGACCGTTCATATCTCTCATATTACTTTATTACCGTTCATGAATTTGGTATCATTGGAAAGCTTGTATTCCTCCCATTACATTGATATGACATTTGCTATGAATATTTTATCATGGAATGTGCATGACACCCGAATATGGGGCAAAGTCAAAAGTGAAATTTTGCAATATGCATTGATATTGTCAACAGTGTACCCTCCTTTTGTTGGGAGAATAAAGTGTTCTGAATTATGTTAAAGGGGTAGTACAGTTTTGGTAAGGCTGGACTTTAGTAACCAAACCTGGACAGTAACATTATACAGGGGTGTGAGAGCAAGATTGAAAAAAAATTTAAAAATCTGAAATGAAAAGTGTGCGCAAAGCGCACACTACGAGCGCGAAGCGCGAAGTCCCTTAGGCCGGGGTTCAGGGCCCGCCTAGGGCACTGGAAGCTCTGGGGTTCTAGATGCTCTCTGGTGCAATCTAGGCTTATTTTGGAAACCATTTCTTTCAATTTAAAATGGTTGGTTTTTGGATTTTTTTTTTTTTTTTTACAGAATTGTTTCATACCTTGATACCCGAGGCTTGAAACTTGACATCTAGGACAACCAGTGTGCTTTTCAATATAATCTACTGCCTGGAACCTGGTATTTGCTAGTGACAGGTCGAAATAACACCAGACAACTATCACAGTTTGTAGTGAAATCAAGTTCTTTTCAGTTATGAAGAGCTGAAAAAGTTTTTGTGAAATCAAATCTTCAAATTCAATTGCCCATACATTCCATGGTAGAGGGTATCCAGATGGTGACTTTAACCGACCTTGATGATCGGATCAAAAAATCAGATCGGCAAATTCTTGATTCATGATGGGATCGGATCGGAAATCGGATTGAAAAAAAAAAAAATAAATAAATAAATAAATAAATAAATGGAAAAAAAAAAAAAAAAAAAAAAAACACAATAAAAAAAAAAAAAAATCGTTTTTTTTTTTTTTTTTTAAGCGGAAAATGAAGATTGCTGTTTGAGGCAAAAAGTCGGAATTCCGATTTAAATCGGAGGTCTCACACCCCTGATTATAAACTAATATGTATAACTCCACCATACTCGAAAGGTATACAACATTACAAACGACTTAGTAAAAAGCCATTAAAACACAAGAGGGCGCTTTCTTAAGAGGCATTGGTTTCTAAAAAAATTCATACAAAATTATGCATGTGATGTTTTATTAATTAATGATTAAATAGAGAGATCATCAACAACTATTTAAAAAACGCTTTTGATAATTTTTGAAAAAGTGCAAGCATTTTCTTTATTTTTTGAAAAAAATCATCTAATTATTTGGGCCCCAAATAATTATAAGATCAGATATGTTTATTGATATTCCAGCCGTTTCTGGGTTGATTTTGACCAAATAAAGGTTATTCTGCCATTAAAATTGCATGTTCTCTCAAATTCGACACTCAGTTTTTCATTACCTCACAAAAAATTGTGATGTGCAGCGCCCTCTCTACCAAACTAAACTACCCCTTTAAGTCAGTCATGCGTGAATGTCAATGGCGAATTAACTTTTTCTCTGGAGGATGAAATGTGTATTTATGATTTTGAGATGGTGCAATAACTTTTGTGTATGTTGTTAGGAAAATGTAATGTGTTTTATTGACTGATTGAGAAATTATCATTAAGATTATTGCAAGTTTGTCAGTTTTCCAAGTTTACACAAAATCCGCCACAATTACAGTTCAAACGTCACTTTTCATTGTTCAAACAACATAATAACTTATTATTTTATTCATGACCACTTCAAAATCATTCCATCCTCCTGGGTAATGATAATACGCCATTGACATCATGCATGATCGCCTCAACATCATTCAACATATCAATTATTCTCCCAATGACATGATAAATCATATTGACAATATCAATGCATTTTGCATTATTTCACTTTTGACTTTGCACCTTATTCGGTTGTAATGCACATTCCATGATAACATATCCATAACAAATGTCATACCAATGTAAAGGGGTGAAACTAAGCTTCTCAACGATACCAGATTTATGAACATTAATAAAGTAATAAGATACATATGAACGCTCAACTTTTTGCAAGAATTTTGTGTACAAATAAAACATAATGATAATTTCTCAATTAGTCAATAAAACCCAATACATCTTCCTTACAACATACAAAAAAACTTTATTGCACCACCTCAAAATCATAAAGGCACATTTCATCCTCCAAAAAAGATAATAAAACGCCATTGACATTCACGCATGACCGACTGAACATCATTCAGAACACTTTATTCTCCCAACAAAAGGAGGGTACACTGTTGACAATATCAATGCATTTTGCAACATTTCACTTTTGACTTTGCCCAATATTCGGGCGTCATGCACATACCATGATAAAATATTCAAAGCAAATGTCATATCAATGTAAAGGGGAAAATACAAGCTTTCCAATGATACCAAATTCATGAACGTTAATAAAGTAATAGGAGAGATATGCAAACGCTCAAACTTGATTGCGGAACCTTTTGTGAGGGGTTTATATGTCATACAAAAGAAACAAAATAATTAAAGGACGAGTACATACAGGAGTGGAAAAATCACTTTCAATAATTCAATTTTTGTCATACATGTTCTTATTTTAATAATTTATATTGGACGAAATTCATATCGCTATAACAGACATTCAGTTTTAAAGGCCTTGGGCATCTGTGAACTCCCTTTAATTTAAACATAATTATTTGATTTACCACAACAAATATATATGTGACACACACAAATAAACGAAACCGGACTTGAATAGCTTAAAAAAACAAAATTCTGAACATATATATGTAAATATTAGTATCATGTTAAAGCTTGGGAAATTGCGTTTAAAATGATATATCATACACTATGATCACTTCATGCTTCACCGAACACGACCTAATTATCCAAAGTCATGCAAAACTACCCGTGTCCAAGTTTATAGTGTTCTTGTTTTGGGAATGGTTGCATCTGTTGTTTGATTTTCAAAGAGAACTTCATCGTACATGTCCTATTTAGGGTCCCCTGCCTCCAAACAGTGGGGTTGCTGATGAGAGGAGGGTGGGGGATCTCCTTCTACCTTGATAAACATTTTTTTTTAAACACTGGCAACCAGCTGGTATTTGTTTTGATTCACCAAAGGATATTCTTGAAATGTTCTTTTGAAAAAATGGTAAACAGACGCATCCAATCATGATTGAACGGCAAACTTGGACACGGGTATTTTTTGCATGACTTTGGATAATGAGGTCGCATTCGGTGAAGCGTAAAGCGATCACAATAAATGATATATCATTTTAAAGGCAATTTCCCGAGCTGTAACATGATACCCATATCAACATATGTATATTTAGAATTGTGGATTTGTAAGCTATTTTAGATTATGCATCATCATACCCACAAAATATTTCAATAAATTTCGCCAGTGTCACTCATAACCCATGTGCTAATGGCTAATGAGGTACATCACCTCCTCCTGCAAGGGCGAGTTATATTACCCATGCACCGTAGGTCCGATTATTTCCCAACCCTTCTAAATTTGTGTAAACTACACAGTATATCAACACAAAATACACAGCATATAATGTATCATTCATTAAAGACTATTTTCCATATCCGACAGCGCATCATTATACAACAACAAAAATACCTTTCATTCCTACTTTCTTTCCCCATTGTCACTCACTGGAGGATGATGAGGTACTACACGCCTTTCTTTAGGGGTGCGTTGTAGTGCTAATCGCAGTTCTGATTGTCCCCACCATCACACAAACAATATGTTACGTTAACAAATAAAATACAGATGTCGAAAATGTTGATTCAATTAATTAATCATGATACTTTTTTTTCGACTGCGCATCATGCAAAAAACATGTAATTCTTACCATTTCTCCAGTGTCACTCGCTACACCTGTCCTAATGAGGTAGTCCACTCCCTCCTGCAGGGGTGCGTTGTAGTTACCCCCGTAGGTCACATTGTCCCCCACCGACAGAAGTAATGGCAGCTCATCCTTGCTTACTCTAGCTGCGATGTACGAGTTCGGGTTATCTTGAAAGGAGCCGTCTTCTGAATCGCGCCTGCACCTGTTTGCCGGGTACTTTCGGTCCACTTTAACAAGCACATGACTGTATAAATAAATACAAATTTAAAAAATCGAAAACTGTATGTGCATACTGGACTACAAATTTAGAACATGAATGATTGGTCATAATGGAAGCTGCATGTGTCTATTCGCCCCATACTTTCGGTCAACTTTCATGAGCATGTGGTTGCTCAATAAGAATAAAATATTGTGCATACAATTAAAACTATAGAACATAAATTATTGTTCATGTATATAAATAATAAAATAATCATTAAAGGTAATGTTGAGTATTGGTATTTCCCGAAGTGCCCCCCCATATTTGTCAAATTAGAAAGAACATACAATTTTAATGACAGAATAAACTTTATTTGATCAAAATCGGTTCAGAAACGGCTGAAATATCCATAAATATATTTTTATTCAAAATGTTCTTCACCGGCAATCACCGGTCGATATTTAGACTTTAGAAAAATTTCAAAAAATGCTCGAAGACTATTTTGAAAAAAATCAGAATAGATTTGTAAAAAGTCGTTGATGATATCTCTATTGAATCATTATTTTAACAAACATTAATGCACAATTTTGTATGAAAAAAGGCTAAAACCAATGATTTTTTTTAAATAGCGCCCTCTTGAGTTGTAACGGCTCTTATTGAATGATAACGGGGGTTGTATGTAGTCGTTTGTAATTGTGTATACTTTTCGAGCATGGTGAAGCTATAACTATTACATTGTACCGTAATGGTGCAGGTTTTGGTGTTTGACCAATACTCAACTATCCCTTTAAAGGGACATTCCCTCTTTTGCAAGCCAAATTTCAAAAGTTGCGAGATTATTGTCTTATATGAAAGTAATGTCTGAAAAAATTAGGGCTTGAAATCTCTTTTTCGTGGAGTTATAGACCTAAAACTAATAAACCGTCGTCCAACAAACAATTGTGCATTATACGTATATTCACCCAGTGAGGAAGTTCGTACAGGGATTCCAAGAAGTACCACAACGCTATGCGTGACCCCTACGCGACTCGCGCTAGCTACGTGACCCGCACACACATACGAATAGCATGACCGCACACTAGGCAAAATAACCAAACCTCGCTTAAACTGTCTACATGTAATTACATATTCTTCATTTTTTGAGATTTTTGTCCGTGACATACCTTTACAAATGTCGGCTTCACAATACCTTTGCAAGAATAAGTACAATATAGTTGTAATATTATGCTAAATCAGTTAAACTCTTTTATTGACCGATATATAGTCTGATGGAGGGACGCATTCCTTTTATAGGGCTGTTCGATCTGGGGTTTTTTTTGTGTTTCATTCATCCCCATCCGTTAACTGGAAACTGTTCAGACGTTTTGTCAAAGAGGGACTGTCCCTTTAATATACGGACATAAAGTAGGAACGATTAATAAAAGTGTAAAACACACATTATGGTAATTAAGAAAACAAACGGATGATAACCACTGTAAATATGCAGATTAAGAAAGAAAAAACACTTAACACCTTGAGTGCCAATGTCGGAATTTTGCAACAAACAATACACATGGTGATAATATTATTGAAATGTGGATCATATGAGAGCTACCAATTAATCCTGCTTTTATTATTATGGGGGACATGCCCCCAACACAAATCCGATTTGCGAACACACACTGCTTTCCAAAATTGTGAATTAGCCTAGGAGTGGACCAGCAATCTTGGGCAAAATTTTGACAGATCATCATGACAAATACCTCGAGCCCGCTATATTTGCACCTATCGTCGCAAGTGGTCACTCTCTTGTTCACTCTTACGATCGCAAAATCGACCACCTTAAGCATGTTAAGGATTCTGAACCTGGCAAATATGGCACAACCAAATTCACCATTTATCCGGATTGCCTCGACAATCTCTTACTCTTCACGATGAAAGTGAATCTCCATTTGATAAAGCCGAGGAAATCAATGGTCACTTTGCCCAGATATGTTCATCGCTTAGCCCTCTAGATACAGCTTCACTCATCCCCTACCTTCCAGTTCCAGCGTCTTCACCCCCTCATGTAATCCTTCGTCACCAGGTGTATTCTCGATTACGTCGCTTGAATGTCTCCGAGCCATCTGATCCAAACTGTATACATTCGCGTTTGAATTGCGAATTCGCATACAAGTTATCTGAACCTCTTACAGAGCTCTTCAATCGATGTCTACTTGACGGGTGATTTCCAGACTCCTTCAAAGTCGCATCCGTTTTTCCTATCCCTAAAAGCAACCCAGTGACTTGCTTGCTGTTGTTGTGACTTTGATTACATTCGATCGATTTCAATCACGCCGATCCTCGCTCGCGTGTTTGAGGACGTCATTGTTGAGTTCATCATGAATGACATCAAGGATGCCATTGAACGTCAGCAATTTGGAAACATGAAATGAAGTTCCATTAACCGCTAACTGATTGAAATGCTTGACCGGTTTATCAGTGGCATAGATGTTCTCAGCTACTACGCTCACATCTGCGCAGTCGATTTCTGCAAGACCTTCAACCACGTCAATCATACGATAGCAATAAATACATTCATTCAGCTTGGTGTTGACAGGGTTGTCATTCCCACTACTTGCAGTTTTCTCTCTCAGTGTTCTCAAACTGTTTTAAATTATTGTGTTACTTCCAATGCCGAGCATACCTCTTTCGGTGTACCTGAGGGTACTAAAGTAGGCCCCATCATTTTCTCGGGAATGATGTATCTACTTTATGCTCTGACCGTTGGAAATACACTACGTAGCTGATTTGACTTTGGTTGAAATTCTGCATACGTCTTAGCAATCCTAAATGCAATCACACCTTTATACGCTTTCTAATTGGTGTTAAAAATTACTTGAATCTAAAAGATGAAAAGTGTAAACTAATGCAGATATCCTTCTTTAAACAGCCTCCATCTCCTTTACAACCCGTGATTAATGTTTCCCCGCTCAAAACTGTTAGTTCAATTAAACTTTTAGGGGTTACTATCAGAACGATCCAAATTTGTGGGGCTAACATATCAAGCGGATGGTTTGCATTGCTTCTCGACGTCTGTTTATTCTGGGCCCCGTTTCATGAAAGGGTCTTATCGAAAAGACGCCCTAACTGTCACATGACTATGACTGAATTACGTACCTAATACACGTAATTCAGTCAGTAATTTGATGAGTAAACAGTAAAGAGTAAATAGGTTCTTGTATCTTAATAGTTTTTGATCCTTTTACATGTTAATATTTCGCACTTTGTGCTGCTTATTGTTGAAATCTTTGAAGACAGATTGTGTTAATTTACATTGTTAATATTACATGTTGTTATTAGATACAAATAAGATGAGTGAGAGTAAATGGTTCCTTGTATTTTCATGGTTTTCCGGATCCATTTACAAGTTAACCTTTGAAGACATATTAATTCACTTTTTCAATATCACATTTAATTATGACGTATGTGTAACTTTTAATACAATGATTGTATCCATGTTTAGAATAAAATAAAAAGTGGGATTTAATATACTATACTAATTCAATTTTGTATGTCACTTTGACTGTTTTAAAGGAATGAATGTTTTCTCTTAAATTGTCATAACTGGCATACGTCTTGTTACTCCTCCTACTCGTCTCAAAAGAAATATTTTGTCCTAAATTAGATTCATGTAGTCAATGTACACTGTTGGTCATAAAGTTGGATTTTTTTTTTTTTTTTTAGATCCAACTTCATTCTTTTTCCTGTCTTTTGCACCTAATGAATAATTTTAGGCTAAAATAAAGATGTTATTATGTTTCCAAACTACCAATGTACAATCAACGGTAAAATGGGTTTTCATTACTTAATTAGCCTTTTGTTTTGAGCTTTGAAAGGCCATGACCTTTGATGATTGTCCCCTTTCCCTCTCCAAAGCGTATGTCCAATAAATCATCATTATGTGTCATTTCTCAGGGTTGGCTGTAAAATGTTCAACCAAACTTGGCACAGAGGCTCTCCAGGCCATACTCCGTCCAACGCCATTGCCTACAGGCCAAACGATGCATGTGCCCCACCAGGAAGGGGTGTCAACAAGCAATGTCCACCATTTCGTTGGAACATCGCAGGTTACGGTCTGTAAAATCATCAGAGGTTATCGAGAGGAGGGTCAATTAAAGCTACGAGAATCTCTAGGACGTCCACGATGGACCACCAGGATAGATGATTGCAAATTGCTTAATTTGTGCCGTAGAAACCGTAAGTGCCAAAAATGAGCCTTCGCCGTCTATTAAAGGGACTAAGTAACATTGTCCAAATCCTCAAAATAAAATGTTAATTCTAGCGGTTCCCTCATACGTTGTTGTATTCGTATTAACAATAAAATCATGGGACCGGTTTCGGTTTTTCAAATTTCCCTTTCGTTACAAAGATATGTACGATCGAAGTATTCAGATAAGAAAAACTCCCCCGGAGTTTTGAAACCGTGTACAAAGTGAGTGCAGTGAGTTAGTGAATATCACTTTGCATTTTCGCTCATTACTTGGCCATGCAATGTCCATTTGACTTGTAATGTTCACACAATACCCTGTGGACATATGAGATAACAACAATATACATTGCATCAACCCTTCATCACTTTTTTCACATGTCAACAAAGTTACTACAGATCTCTTTATGAAGACAATATGGAAGCAATGCCTTTCGCCAAACTGTACATCAGAGATCGCTCTAACATGGCCACCGAGCAAGGCGAAGGCTCCTTTTTGGCATTTCCGGTTTCTACGGCACAGGTAAAGCAATTTGCAATAATCTATCCTGGCGGTCAATCGCGGACGTCATAGAGATTCCCGAGGCTTTAATTGTCCCCCATCTCGATTACGTCTGACCGATTTTACAGACCGTAACCAGTGCGATGTTCCAACGAAATAGTGGGCATTGCTTGTTGACACCCCTTCCTGGTGGAGCACAAGTATCGTTTGGCGTGTAGCCAATGGCGTTGGACGGAGTATGGCCTAGAGAGCCTCTGTGCCAATTTTGGTTGAACATATATTTTACAACCAACTCTGAGAAAAGACCCACAACAATGACTCCTTAGACATACGCTTTGGAGAGGGAAAGGGGCCAATCATCAAAGGTCTTGCCTTTCAAAGCTCAAAACAAAAGGGTTAATTAATAAATGCAAATTCATGCAACCATTTATTGTACATTGGTAGTTTGGAAACAATATATAATAAATTTTTTTATTCTAAAATGATTCATTAGGCACAAAAAACAAGAACAAAAATGAAGATGGATCTAAAAAGATATTCCGAATTTATGACCAACAGTGTAATAGTAAGACTATAAGTAAAGAGCTAACGAGTGAATGGGTCCTTGTATATTTTTTTTATCCCTTGGCATGTTTATCTATCGCACGTCTGTGCTCATGCACTGCTAATTGTTGACATATATAATAGATAAAGTGTTTCTTGAGATACTATAAATTTAATTTATGTTTAGAATAATATCAAAAGAGGATATACATATATTATAATAATACAATTTTGTAGGCTACCATTGTTGTTATTTTTTTCTTCTTACCAATAACATTTAATACATCCATAATCTTACATTTACCAATATTATTTATAGTAACATAAATCAAATACATTTATATTTCAATTCATAAAATTGATGGCGCTCTCCATATAAAGACACGAAACTTATAAGGCCTCTCCAGAATGTTCATAAAATGTAAGTTTTGGGGGCCACAAAATCAATTAAGACATGTCGTTTAACTCTTGAAGAGGGGGTCAAGATTATGTGGAATATTCAAACCGGAACAAATGAGCCAGATGTCGACCAGATCGAAAGACCATCACCAATTTCAACGGGACGAACGCTAGATCGTCGTCGACAAAACCCGGTCAAAGCCCCACAATCTACGCGGGAGCTGCGCCCATGAAAACGGCTCGGTCGACCCCACAAAATGATTCGGACCAAGGCGCCCCGGTATTCAGCCCAGCAACAACCCCAAACACTGTACCCAGAGCTAACGCCATGGAAACCGCGTCACTAAGCCCTGGCAACACGTCGGGTCAGAGCACTTCGTCCAGTGCAGTGTTCAGTTAAGCAGACCGTGACGACCTTTCACCACAGCTTGAAAGCTACTTTAAAGGGATAGTTTAGTTCTGGTAAAGAGAGTACAGTTTGGGTCAAACTGAATTTTAGTAAGCAAAACCTGCACCATTACATTACAAACTAATAGTTATAACTCCACCATGCTCGAAAGGAATACAACATTACAAATGACTATGTAAAAAGCCTGCTATCATTCAAAAGGAGCCGTTAAAACTCAAGAGGAGGCTCTCTAAACACTCATCGGTTTCAGCCATTTAAAATAAATATTGTGCATTTAATGTTTTCTTGAAACAGTGATTAGATAGAGAGATACTATCTAAATACCTCTTTTGTAAATTTTTGAAAAGAGGAATCATTTTGTTTTAATTGTTAACGGCTGGTTCAAAATTGTCGAATATTTGTGGGGCCCCACATTTATTACAAATGGTTATGTTTATGGATATTTCAGCCATTTCTGAACCGATTTAGATCAATTGAAGTTTATTCTGTCATTAAAGTTGTATGCTCTTTCAAATTTGACACTCAGTTTTTCATTATCTCACAAAAAAAAATCATTTTGTGTAGCGCTCTCTTTACCTAAACTCAACTATCCCTTTAAGTGGCTTACGGAAAGGTTCGAGGTAATGCTGAAGAAAGCCGTTGAGAGTCTCGCCTCCAAGCTACGAGATGTAGAAGACCACCTAAGTGCGGCACTGCTCTTCGAGCGGCAACGTGTTGACGAGCTGCAAACTTGCTAGAAAGTCATGGAGAAGCAGATATATCGAAAGAAGTAGGCATCCTACGGGCCAAGGCAGCGAAAGCCGAAGAGACTACCAACAAAGGCGAACGATTCTCGAGACGAAACAACTTCCGGATTGTCGGCATTCCGAATCCCGAGGGGACGAGAGAGAGGATTGCGTAAGAGGATTGCGTAAAAACCGTCGAGGAGATCCTCCAGAGAAAGTTTCAGATGCCCTCCAAGGTAGAGCACGCTCATTGAGATTGGAGGAGAGCAGATGATAGGCCCAGGCATTTCTGGTAAAGGTCCTATCATATCGCGACAAGGTGGATATCATGATGACCTCATCCAAAGTGATTTGCAAGAGAAAAGAAAGTGGGCAAAGCAAGCACAAGTGCTTTACTTGGCTGGAATAAAGCTACACTTCTTTGCGGGAAAGTGACGCCAGGCTGGATGTACCCCGTATGTATTCCAATAAGTAAGTGAATAAGGCCCTTAAAGTTAAATTGTATTCATATTTGTGTTAATTTGGCATCTACATATATATATTTCACCCTGACAGATGAAAATGAAGTTTCGGATATTGAAAATAAACTTCAAAATAAAAAGAGCCCAGGGTTTGATGGACTAGTTAATTATTTGTTAAAAAAAGATTATTATAGAAATAATTGACCCTTTAGTGTTCATCATAATTTTAAATTTTGTTAAAAGGATCCGTACCAAATGCCATGAAATGTGCTAAGGTGATTCCTTTAGGCGTATTGTCAGTCAAAAACGCCGCGGCTCTCATGTGCTTACCTGATAATCCGACTTTGTGTTGAAACCTCGATTAACATGCACTAGAAAGCTGAAACTGAACGCTTACAAGTCTTTTCAAAAGAAGAGACGAAGTCTTAAATAGAGCACGATATCCGAATAATTATGTGTGGCGCAGTGGCGTAGTGGAAAGCAATATCGATCCGTCTTTTTATAGTAAAATAAATCCTGCGGCGGGTTCCCCAGTCTATACCAATGAAAAGATGATAATGAGTTGTCCTCTCTATGCAGCAATCTTAATCCCTAAAGAGGCAGCGGTCCGGGTTGTCCTTTGATTTTCTCAGTTTTACGAGCACATGTATTTGAATAAAGTTAGTTAAGCCATTGAATGCAATAAATTATGATTCATATATCATATCATACAATTTGGATAATTAATTCTTACTAACTTCCAAGAATTGCTGCTAGTTTAAGTAGTTTGTTTTCTTTCTTTTTGTATGAATCTTTAGCTTGCTTAGTAAGTGTTACATTATTTATAATGATTTAAAATTGTACCTTAAAATATTAAATTTGCATTATAAAATCGAATTAATACACGATGCCTTGATATTATGTTATTAGTTTTTGTTATTACTCATTGTATGTATCGATATATAAAACAACAATATTACTTACCGTCGTTGGTTAGTATTTACAGCTAGTTCGTTATGCTATTCATTTGTGATTATTATGTCTTTCTCTAATTATCATATATATTCAGATCTCCTTATACCTCGTGAGTTGTTCAAGTTATTTTGATGTTTGTAAATATCGCTGCACATGACAATGTAATGATTCATATCTTATATAGTATACAACCTTGAAAATTAATTTTTCCATGCATTGGAGCTAGTTTATGTAATTTTCGTAAATCTTTAACTAGCCCAGTAATTGTTATAGCAATCATAAGGATTTTAATGTTATCTTAAAATATAAAATTTGCATTAGGAAATAGAAATTGATACATGATGACTATTGACTTTTGTAATCACTTAATTGATTAATCGATATATAAAACAACAATATAAATTTCTTTCGTTAGTATTCATGCCTAATTCGTGATACTATTCAGGTATATTATGATTTATTTCTGTAATTATTATGTATACAGGGCGTATCAAAAAAACGTTATACACTTTTGAAAAATTTGTCAAAATTACATTTCAAAATATTTTGAAGATTTGTTCATGTCGATAGATGCCCAATGGTCTCATCTATCAAGTGCCACTAACAAAGAAAATTTTCATTCACGCTTGGGCGAACACTGACTGGTTTTGTCCAGAGTGTGAAAAATGACAAATTGCGCCAAATTGAAAGAAGAGGGAAATTAAACCAGCAGTCCGAATAAGTACTCCCACTCAAATAATCCCATCCAGATAATTCCTAGACTAGCATAACCAGTGGGTACCAGTGGCGTATCCAGGATTTTTCAAGGGGGTGGGGGGGGTTCCAAAAAAAAAAATCTGTCAGCGGGAGGGGGGGTGGAGTCGTAGAAAAGTTTCAAAGCCGAGACGAAGTACCTGCATAATTGTCAAGACCAAGACCTTTTCAAGACCATGGCCAGGTGCGGTCCACAATTTTCGAGACCAAGACCAAGAACAAGACCCAGTGGTTGAGAATCCGGTAAGCAGGGGGGGGGGGGGGTGGGGGATGGGGGGACCGGTGGTAGTCGTAGACAATGTTCGCAGGCGAGACCGCGAATTTTTGGCATTTTCGAGACCGAGGCCAGGTCCGGCCACAAGACCAAGTGGTTGAGAATCCTGTAAGCGAGGGCGGGGGTGGGGGGTGGTTTTCGTAGAAAATTTGACATTTTCGAGACCGGGACCACAGTTTTTCACACTTTTCGAGGTCGAGACAGACCATCGAAAATGACGGTCGAGACCATTGACATTTGGTCTCGAGAACAGTTAAAATTTGAAATGGGGGGAGGGGGTTAAACCCCACAAAATTGTTTGGTCTAAGGGGGGGGGGTGACCCCTCCCCCCTGGGTACGCCTATGATCATAACATAATTCTAAATTTATGCAAAGGAGCAATTTGTTTTAATGGTAGTACTTATACTGACTGATGGTTTAATTTTCCCTCTTCTTGGCGCAAGTCATTTTTCACACTCTGGACAAAAACAGTCGGTGTTCGCCCACGTGTGAACGAAAATTTGTTTTGTTTGTGGCACTTGATACATGAGACCATTGGGCATCTATGGACATGAAAAAATCTTCAAAATATTTTGAAATGTAATTTTGACAGATTTTTCAAAAGTATAACGCTTTTTTTGATATTCCCTGTATAATATATTACCGTTTCTTTATACCTCGTGAGTTCATTAATGTTATTTCCATGTTTGTAAGTATTGTTGCAAATGAAACTGCAAATCAGCTTGTAGCTGTGAATGTGACATTTTGTTGAATAAATACCATTATTAATCTAGCTAGGGTCGTACTTTGTCCCAGGCTTGGCGAGTAATATGTGCTATAAAAAGACGGATGGATATTGCCTTCCACTGCGCCACGCATAATCACCCGGATATCATGCTCTATTTAAGACTTCGTCTTTTCTTTTAAAAAGACTTGAAGCGCTCAGTTTTAGCTTTCTAGTGCATGTTAATCGAGATTTCAACACAAAGTCGGATTATCAGGTAAGCCCATGAAAGCCGCGGCGTTTTTGACTGACAATACGCCTATATACAAAAAATAAAATGTGATGATATAAGTAACTATAGGCCGATATCCTTAAAGATATTGGCCTATAGTTACTTATATCATCACATTTTCTTGAACTTCTTTGTCTAAATTTTAGAACAGAATTGTATATTCTAGAGTAATAGATTTTCTCTGATCGTTGTAA
Organism: Echinarachnius parma; assembly: GCA_037951105.1. Classification (NCBI taxonomy): domain Eukaryota; kingdom Metazoa; phylum Echinodermata; class Echinoidea; order Clypeasteroida; family Echinarachniidae; genus Echinarachnius; species Echinarachnius parma. The sequence continues at coordinate 38,333 of JBAMJV010008020.1, read as the reverse complement.
TATTTTGTGTAAATCTCAATTTGGTTTTTGGCAGAAGCATATTACTACTCACGCGATTTTAACACTAGTAATAAAAAATAACAACATCCTTTTAAAGTCAATCGCATACCCTTGGTGTTTTCCTGGACTTCTCCAAAGCCTCCAGTACTATAAATCATGATATTCTTTTATATAAACTTCAGCACTATACGGTATCCGAGGTAAGGCCTTGGAGTGGTTCAGGAACTACCTTACCGGCAGAAGTCAATTAGTTATTGTTAATGGTTGTAAGTCATCTGTAAAGCCCGTTGTTTGTGGAGTCCCACAAGGCAGTCTACTTGGGGCTCTTTTGTTTGTGATATATATGAATGATTTTTATACCTCATCTAAAGAAATATCATTTATATTAATTGCAGACGATTCAATTTTGTTTTTCTCATTCGGATCCGCATACACTATTGTCTATTGTAAATAATGAATCAAATTGGTATATGCTTTGTTTCAATAAAAACTAATACATCTATATATCTATCACATCATTCCAATTGAGCTGCTATATTCCTGGCTATAGTTAGGAGTTAAATGCCATATTAATATATTTTGGATACCTCAGTTCAACAGAATAGTTTAACACTTAAAGTCAACATAATATTATGTCCTTACGTTACAAATGGAGAGTCCACTGTGTTGAACATGATAACCGGTGTATTATCAGGAGAACGCTGGATCTCAGGTATGTCGGGTACTGGGAGGTCTGCGTAAATGGATAACAAATAAATATAACATAAATGGGATTTACAGCACATTGCAATAAACTATCTATGCAATTTAAATTGTTTCTACATAATTACAAATATAGATAATCATCAATCAAATATGCTATCTGGGCCCCGAAACATAGATTTAAAATGAACCGAATGACAAATCGATTGGTCGTATGAACAATTGATTAGTCCTATTAATATGATTAATTGTAAATCTTTTTGTCAGCGAGGCTCTAGACGAGCACTTGCCCTATTGCCCAGGGCAAGCCCAAATTGATGTTGGGTAAGTAAAAACATCATGAATGGTCTAGTTTGGTTGCCAGACTGGACAACTAACCTTTCTGTTCAACTATGAGAGAAAATGGAATTCTCTTTGTGTTAATCTTACCTTGAAACAAGCAAGAAATTTACAAACCGTATCGAGCTACCTAGTGTGATTAATTTGTATTTGTTTTATTGTTTGTTGTTGTTGTTTTTGTTTAATTTGGTTTTTTTTTGGGGGGGGGAGGGGCAGTAAATTTTCTTTTTGGGCAAGTACAACGTGAAAATTCAAGAGTTTATATGCCCAGATGTGTAAGTAGAGAAACAGAGTTAGTGTGGGGGTTTGTTTCATATAATATACCTTCAGGTGCCGGAGGTTCGGTCACAGCTTTGACGTGTTCGCTTGACTCTCCATACCCGATCTTCGTGGCTGCAAGAACGTACGCTTCATATTCTGTTGCCGGATCAAGACTCGTAAATGTATAACTCAACTGGATTCCCGCGACTTCAAGCTCATCAAAGTACCCTTTGGGGACAAAGCTTCTGTCATACGGTTTGCGTATGACTTTGTAGGCTATCTGAAAAATAAATTTAGAAATAAAGCATGATTACTTTTTTAAGCTTAAAGTACAGTGATTCTATATGTAATGGGGAGGTGACATCTATGTATTTAACTCATTCACTACCTCCCTCTCTTTCTCTCTAATCCCTATGCATGTATTCACTATCCAGTCTTTTTGTTTTAGTTTCTCGGAGTCTGCCGTAGATATGCCTTTATTTTGGTTGTTGGTGATCCCCCACTATTCAAATACATTCTATACTTTCCACCTTACTTCTGTATTCTCAATCTGTATTTTTTTTCTTTATCCTATACTTGTTTGTATATAATTATGTAGATGTATACTAGTATTTGCATTACTAGTTGTTATGTATATGTTTTGTATGCTTTAAATGTTTTTAAATTGTACTTTAAACTTTGAATGTGGACAATCTAATCAAATAAAATTTAAAAAGAACCGGTCCATGTACTTTTCGGGACCAGTCCAGAATGGGTTAATTTTACACAACCTCAAGATTTACAATCATCATAAACGTGACTAACCAATTGTAAGAATTCATTCATTCTTTCCAAATCCGGACTATATAAATACGATGCCCAATGTTTGATGTCACCATCATACATTGTAAATCCTTAGCTGAATAATATCAAAGTAAACATAAATAATAATACCTTGTAACCGACGATCACGCCCCTTGGGTATTCCGGCTGACTCCAAGATATAGTCATAGATGCCTTGGTGATTTGAGACACGCTTAAATCGATGGGTGCACTGGGCACTGAAAACAAGGATAATGAACATCAGTTGTTATTTGTAACTTAATCTAAGCAGAAAATACGACTTAGAAGCCGATGCACACTGGAACCTTCAAAGTTAATCATGAGGAAAGACTATGAACATTTCAAAATCTAGATGATTCCATTTTATTCTATTTTATCCATGAGTTTATAATTTTCCTCTAAATTCTCATCATTTTGAATGAAGTACAATTTTAACTGGTTTCTTAATCTACATGCAGCGAGAATTATTTTAAATAGTTTAGATACTCAGTTAAAAAGAATGTCTCAATTATAATTGCCAGCCAATTGTATCAGTGTGTTTCCCTATACATACATAAATGTAAGTGTGAATGTTTGTATCTTTAAAATGAAGTCAAACTTGTTTGAGACTTTGTAACATATTTTGTATTTGTTTCAGGAACAATTATTCCTCTAGCAAATGCTTTAATACAGTGATGGTCCCACACATGATCCTAATCGTAAGATGTTATTTTTTTAAACTTTGTTCCTAATTATTCTTTTTTGTTTAATGAATGGATTTCTTTATAATTTGTATAGTTATATGTATTTATGAGATTATATGTTGAATTTAATTGAAATAAATTAAATCAAATGAAATTTTACATACGTCCTTCTGATGCCAGTTGGATGAGAGGACGACGAGGACTTTCATTACCGATGCCAATAATGGATTCTGCAGCAACCTGTTACAAAAAGAGACAACACTTGGAAATACATTTAGCCTATACAAGTGACCACCTGATCATAAAGACCATCTGCTTAAAAGAGATCAGTTTCCTCGACTTCCATGGAAATGTAACTCGCCTACAAAGACTACTTGATCATAAAGACTTGGGGGTGTTTCACATATCCTAAGTTGAACTAAACTCTAAGTTGGACTTAGAAATTATGGAAAGCCATTAGTTTCATTGAAATATTTTTTGTGAAAGTCCTTTATAAAGGCATAAAACGTTGTTTCAAATTATTTATATTGTTGTATTATCAAGGAGATTTCATGTTCTTTCATGTACCATTAATTCATGAAAAGTCTAAAATACTTGCATGTTTGCTTATGAATATATTTTATTCCAAGGCTACAAATGGCTTTCTATACTTTTTAAGTCCAACTTAGAGTTAAGTTCAACTAAGAATTTCCTAAGAATCAATATGCATGGAGATGAATCTGTCTATAAAGACCACATGTTCTGTTTCCCATGAATGGCCTTTATAGACAGGTTTTACAGAACATTGTATAAATCTCTTTTTTTTAAGACATTCAAACCTTTGGAAAGTGACAACCTGATATAGGAAAGTTACCATTGAAGACCTCTGTAAATAAGTACAATAATATGTTTTTGTCTCAGCAGTGGATCTTTTTTTGGTGGTGCAAATACAGACAGGTTGGCATTTATAGACATGTGGCAGCTGGTAAGTAAGGTATGAATGTACAGTTTTCATCATCATAATAATGTCATGAAATGTCAATCATATAATAATAATATAATAATATACATCATTTAAATAGCGCTTAATACAATGTTTCTAAGCGCTGAGAAATTAAAGAGAGAATATTAACCAATAAAAAAAATATAAAAAAAATTTTAAAAAAATACTTAATACAGACGTACAAAACAAATATATATTAACTAAATTAAGATTGCGTATACAAATGCGTTTTTAACAAAGATTTGAAAGAGTCCATGGTGGGGGCACTTCTTATATCTATGGGTAAATTGTTCCAGAGTGTGGGTGCTATAGAGGAGAAGGCACGGTCGCCGTATCTTGTCATGGTGCGGGTACTTGGGCATAGCTGGAGATGGGAAGTTGAGGCAGAACGTAAACGTCTCGTTGATGAGGATGTCGATGTGGAACGGAGGGAAACCAGTTCTTGAAGGTAAGCTGGGGCAAGTTTGTGAATGATTTTAAAGACAAGCAAAAGGATTTTGAAGGAAATACGTTGTTGGATCGGGAGCCAGTGAAGAGATTGTAGAATAGGGGTGATGTGTTCGGTCCTTTTGTTACGGGTGACTAGCCTTGCAGCAGTGTTCTGAATACGTTGAAGAGGTGCAATGTGAGAGTTTGGTAGACCGGCAAGTAAGCTATTACAGTAATCGAGGTGGGATGAGACAAATGCATGTACTAAGCGTTCAGTTGAGGTTCTGTCAAGGTATCTCCGTATCTTCCCAATTTTACATATTCCCCATGAAGCAGATTTACAAGTATTACGGATGTGTTGTTGGAGCGTGAGATTGCTGTCTAATAAAATTCCGAGGTCTCGTGAACTTTCGGAGCATTTGAGTTTGACGCTTCCTGTTTGTAATTGAAGATTGGGGAGCTGGATGGGGTTCCGGAATTTTGATGTGATGTGGAGCATTTCGGTTTTCAGTTCATTCAGTTGAAGTGTTTTCTTTGCGTGGTGGTCCCATAATGCTAGAAGCCAACTTTTTGTCTTGTGGCACAGTCAGGCAACTAAAAACAAGATTCTCTTAATTCCAGTGGCCCAAAACCTGAATCTGGTGGCCCAAAACAAAGAAAAACATCACAACTCAAGTAGAATAGGTCGGCCATTTGGGCATGTGGAAAAATTAATAAATAAAATATGGTGGCTAAAAGCTATTGTTTAATGGCCTTGGGCCAGATGGCCTGCAGAATACTAATTTAGAGCATTGTCATACCTGGACCGAGTAGTTGGTATCTGCGGTCAAATTTGAGATGATGTATCTGAAGACATAGTCAATGTTTGTACAGGCGCCATCATTACATTCTCTCGTTACATTGGCAGCTGACGACAAAGTGGCGTTCTCCGTCTTCCAGTAAAAAATGTGGTAACGAATGACTTTCCCCTCTGAAGGGTTCGGCGACTGCCATTCTACCGTCAGGCTGGTCTCATCTGAGGCTGGGATCTGCACAGCAAGAGGTAGACCAGGTTCTAAAAATGGAGATGAAAACAATTAGTGTTACTATAAGATAAGTCAAAGAACTATAACTGTTTTCTATCAATTAATGGTCAAAATAATATATTACATGTAAAAACCCAACAGAGTTTCCCTCCAGGGGATATGGCGACTATCATACTACGGTCAGGCAGCTGGTTTCATCTACATCTGATGCCTGGATTGTCACGGCAGGGTACAAAATCTGACATTAATGATATTACCCCCATTTTGATCATTCTACGATCAGGCGGGGATTGTTATTGCAAGAGGTGGTCCAGGTTCTAGGAAATACAAACGCTAAATGTTCAAGTTTAAATAATTACAATAGAATAAAGTACATTTTACATTTTCCTTTATATCAATCAAAGGAGCAACTATGACAGTAATAATGAATCATAATCATGATTAGGTGACTGGTTAATTAATCCGATGCTGTGAGCAGGGTGGGGGATGGTGGTGGTGGGGGGGGGGGGGTAAAGCTCCGCCATTTATGGGACTTTTTGAACGTGATTAGGAAGCCTTTAGCCAAGTGACATATGAATCAATATGTCTACCAAGTTTCATTAAAATTGCTCAAAAACTGTGGAAGTAGTTCACTCCACAAGATTTGATCATTTTTGGTGCAAAATGTTAGTTACCATGGCAACACCTTATCTGACATTCACAGAATGAGTCTTGCACACCCTTACCTCTGGAACATTCAGTGTGTCAAGTTTCATCAAAATTGCTCAAAAACTGTGGAAGTAGTTTACTCCACAAGATGTTCATATTTTTGGTAAAAAATTTTGGTTACCATGGCAACGCCTTATCTAACATTCACGGAATGTGTCTTGCACACCCTTACCTCAGGAACATTCAGTGTGTCAAGTTTCATCAAAATTGCTCAAAAACTGTGGAAGTAGTTTGCTCCACAAGATTTTCATATTGTTGGTGCAACATTTTGGTTACCATGGCAACGCCTTATCATTCATTCACGGAAAATGAGTCTTGCACACCCTTACCTCAGGAACATTTAGTGTGTCAAGTTTCATAAAAATTGCACAAAAACTGTGGAAGTAGTTCGCTCCACAAGACTCATATTTTTTGTGCAAAATTTTGGTTACCATGGCAACGCCTTATCTAACATTCACGGAATGTGTCTTGCACACCCTTACCTCAGGAACATTCAGTGTGTCAAGTTTCATCAAAATTGCTTAAAAACTGTGGAAGTAGTCTGCTCCACAAGATTTTCATATTTTTGGTGCAAAATTTTGGTTACCATGGCAACGCCTTATCATTCATTCACGGAAAATGAGTCTTGCACACCCTTACCTCAGGAACATTCAGTGTGTCAAGTTTTATAAAAATTGCACAAAAACTGTGGAAGTAGTTCGCTCCACAAGATTTTCATATCGTTGATGCAAAATTTTGGTTACCATGGCAACGCCTTATCTAACATTCACGGAATATGTCTTGCACACCCTTACCTCAGGAACATTCAGTGTGTCAAGTTTCATCAAATTTGCTCAAAAACTGTAGAAGTAGTTCGCTCCACAAGATTTTCATATTTTTGGTGCAAAATTGTGGTTGCCATGGCAACGCCTTATCTAACATTCACGGAATATGTCTTGCACACCCTTACCTCAGGAACATTCAGTGTGTCAAGTTTCATCAAATTTGCTCAAAAACTGTAGAAGTAGTTCGCTCCACAAGATTTTCATATTTTTGGTGCAAAATTGTAGTTACCATGGCAACGCCTTATCTAACATTCACGAAAAATGTGTCTTGCACACCCTTACCCCAAGAACATTAAGTGTACCAAATTTCATCAAAATTGCTCAAAAACTGTGAAAGTAGTTCGCTCCACAAGATTTTCATATTTTTGGTGCAAAATTGTGGTTACCATGGCAACGCCTTATCTAACATTCACGAAAAATGTGTCTTGAACACCCTTACCCCAAGAACATTAAGTGTACCAAATTTCATCAAAATTGCTCAAAAACTGTGAAAGTAGTTCACTCCACAAACTTTTGCAACAGACCAACCGACCGACCGACCGACCGACCGACCGACCGACCGACCGACCGACCGCCCGCCCACACGCTGATTCCTAATACCCCCTTTCAAACTTCATTTGACGGGGGTATAAAAACATATAAATTTACAAAGATAGGGGTAATAATAATTTACAAATATTAATCAGAATCAACGAGGAAACCAAAAGGCATAAGTGCATGAGTATAACAGTCATTGAACAGCTAATATGCACATGAATTATAAATCTAGTACCGTAGGTGCTAGAGAACCCGGACAGTCACACACAATAGTACAGTGCGTCATACACGCACCGTGCGCGGTAGCCGGGTTCTCCTACACTGCGATAAATTGAACCTTGGTGCATGAAATCGCGCCGTGCGGAAACCCGCTTTGCCGTTGAGCGATAATTTTTTTATCAGCGAAGGCACCGCGATATTATGGTCCAATTGGTGTACGTTTCTACCGAAATGAACTATTGAGATATACAGATAAATCGTTTGATATAAGTTTTGAGTCGCATGTTCAGTGCATTCTCGGCAAATCTAATTTCAAAGGTAGCCCTGTCAATTTTTTGGCCGGGTTCCCCCCCCCCCCCCCCCCCCCCCCCGTCCGGGTTCTCCAGCACCCACGGTATGGTTAGCTTCATTATTTCCTTTTTTAAATATCTTAACGTCGTGTATAATTCGTAAATGAACAAGTAGAATGTTGAACAGTTTTGATGCATCATATAATGGGGAAAACTCCATTCCCATTTTGACGTAAAATAAGAGTACAAAAAATTGTAACTATATGAATGGATGTGTTTGTAATAATATGACCATGATCAACAAACTTATCACAAGGCATGCACCATTTTCCGTATTCAATATGACTACAACATAGTTGTCTTACAGAACACTTTCAATTAATAAAATTTAAATTGGAACAATTAGCAATGAAATTGAACTGAGTAGCAATGGACATTAAAGGGGAATTCCACCACATAAATACATAAGGAAATTCAGCCACCATTTATAATTCAAGGACATATTTTTACTGCATGTATTCATCATTGTCAATTACATATACTAGTATGTGACCTTTGGTGGAACACCTTTGATTTCCACTATTTTTCAAAATTCTGACCACATCACGTTAATGATATATGGACACTGATGAGCGGGTAACGGAAGGACGTCAACAGGGGAATGGAGTTTTCAGTTCATTAGTTAAGACAACATCTCTCTAAACTAACGAGGTTTATCATGTTATATTGGCTCATGTGATAGTCCACTCCATAACGTTCAAAGAGTATTACAACGTACACCTTTATAATGTATGTCTATATAAACCCCTCAAAAAAAGTTCGGAAACTCAACTTTGATCGATTATATTATACTCTTATTGTAAAATTGTATATTTTTTTTATTTTAGTGTCATTGCATTGCATGGTGATTTCCCTTTATAATGGTACATTATTTGTCATTTATTTCAAATCAGGGAATACATAGTGCGTTTCAGAATGGAGCCGAGTGTTCAGTTGGGAAATTTTACTCTTGTGTCGTACTTTTTAATGCTCATTTTTATCGAAGATTGTAGCGCGTTCAAATGATTTAAACCTATCAAATTTGGTATCATTTTAAAGCCCACTTGCCTATCCTTTCTATACGATTATGTCCGTAACAATTTTATTAGCAGCTGAATATGGGGGAGGGTCGAATATGAAATGTTGCAAAATGCATTTCATTTTGTGAAATTGAAGGCGTTGCATCGAAAATCGACTATTGGAGGGGATGTTTTGGGGTTTTACATTGCATAAGCATCAGTAAATGGGACAGCAGTGGACCGGTCGAAGGATCGGCCCATAGTTGTTCATTTTGGATCATACCGTACACGCGCAAAGTTCGCTCAAGCCCGCTCCAAGCTGAAGGGGACGGGTGTGTTTATAAACGAGGACTTGACGGCAGCGAACCAAAAACTTTATCACACGGTGCGTCACACCGAAAAAGTCCTGAGGGCGTGGAGCATTGATGGCCGCATCTTTGCTGGCATGAAGGACTCGCATGGCGGTTTCATCAAGAAGTTGGTCACATGTGAGGCAGATATTGCTAAACTGTGATCGATACATCTTGCTCTGCACTATTATGCTTCCTTTTGCTCTGTCTTTTTCTTTTTTGTTTACGCCCTTATATTATATTATATTCTCTTTTCTCTTCATCATATCCAACATTATTCATACAACATTTCTCATGGCCTTTTGTCTGGCTGGCAGTTAACATGTTACAGTGTTCTACTGCTTGTTTCATTTCTATTATCTTTTCCACTCTGCCAATTTTTCTCTCACCTTTTCTGTGTTTTATCCTTTTCTTTCTATGCCTATTATGTATATTTATAAGTATAACCAAACATGTTTGTTGTTCATATATATGTTCTTTTCTTTTGCACGTAGTAGGCTGCCTTTCTATGTCATTTATTTTCAGTTATATTGCACTCCATGCAGGTATGAATCCGTAAATTATGGGTACAAACGATGATGATATATGTAACTATCTTGAATCTAGCGCAGACTCATTAGAGTATGACCTTGGTGAAGGCAATGGTGCAGTCATAAGTCACTGTAACTACTGTACAGAAACCAAATTCTCTCAGAAGATGGTTATTTCTGGTGATAACGATCTCTCTCTGCTTCATTTTAATGTTCGTAGTATGCAAGCAAACTTTGATAAATTAAATGTATTTTTGCAGAACATGTGCTATAGTTCTATGATTATAGGAATATCTGAAACTTGGTTATCAAATGAAAGTGAAGGAAATGTGTTTTCTCTTCCAGGGAAAAATTTAATTGTGAATAATCGACAAGATAGAAGGGGAGGAGGAGTCGCGCTGTATGTCCCCACGCATTTAAATTACCAAGTCTTAAATGAAGTTAATGTAATGAATGATTTAATGGAAAGTGTTTTTGTAGAACTGCTTATTCCTGGCAGGCGGAATGTTATAATTGGGGTCGTTTATAGACCGCCACAAGGTAATGTGAATTACTTTATCAATGAAATGCAATCTGTGTTGTCAAATTCAATATTTTTAAATAAAACAGTTTTTGTTATGGGTGATTATAACATTAATCTTCTCCAGCACGATGAGAATGTAAACGTGTGTGACTTTTTGAATATGTGTGTATCTTTCTCTGTATTGCCTTTAATTACTAAACCTACTAGGGTTACGGGCGTCTTCTTCTACTCTCATTGATAACATCTTTACTAATGTACGACCTATCCCAGATGCGGGTATTATAATTTCAGATTTGTCCGACCACTTCCCAGTATATGCGAAGGTGTCCTTTGGTAGAAGTTTTTGTAATATTTTAAATAATAGATATGTTAGGAGAAGTAATCCTACCAGAATTGCTAAATTGAGAGACGAGTTACTAGCAACTGATTGGAGTGAAGTATTACAAGATTATGATGTTGATAGCTCATATAATACATTTTTGAATATATTCTTTTTGTTGTATGATAAAAATGTACCCTTATGTAAATGTAATAACAGAAATCGTAAAACAACTCCTCGGTTGCCATGGATTACTAATTCTATATTGAGGTCAATAAATAGGAAAAATAAGTTGTACTATAAGTATAAGATTAGTAAGTATCAGTCTTCTCAAAGGAAATATAGTAATTATCGAAATACTCTTACTTCCGTTTTACGTGCTGCAAAGAAGCAGTATTATCTTGCTCAATTTCAGGCGACACATAATAATATTAAAGGGACATGGAAAGTGATAAGGAATGTTTTTAAGCCAAATCATAAAGCGTCTGGTGTAAGTAAAATAAATATTGATGGGAATGTAATTGATGATCCGGATGTTATTGTAGACAAATTTAATGAATATTTTTGTAATATTGGCCATAATTTGTCACGTGTTATTCCTGAGTCTCAAAAAACATTTCAATTTTTTTTAGGAAACCCTAATCATAATAGTTTGTTTGTAATGCCAGTAACTGTTGAAGAATTGCTTGATATTGTACATTCCTTGAAGAATAAGAAAAGTCCAGGTTGTGACCATGTAACAAATGAGTTGGTAAAAATGTAATTGTTGGTATTGTACAACCTCTCATACATATATTTAATTTATCAATAACTACTGGTGTTGTACCCATGAGAATGAAAATTGCAAAGGTTGTGCCAATTTTTAAAAAGGGTGATGCCCTTATGTTAAATAATTATCGTCCTATTTCTTTGTTAACTTCATTTTCTAAAATTCTTGAAAAGTTAATGTATACCCGGACAATAACATTTTTGATGAACGCTAATATTTTGTCTAATTTTCAGTTTGGTTTTCGTGAAAAACACACAACTCATGCAATTTTACATTTAGTGAAAAAGATATCCAGTGCCTTAGATAATCGCATGCATACTGTTGGTGTCTTTTTAGACTACTCTAAAGCTTTTGATACTGTTAATAATGATATTTTATTATATAAACTGGGCCATTACGGTGTAAGGGGAAGAGCATTAGATTGGTTTAGGAGCTACTTAAAGGGATAGTTGAGTTCTGGTAAGGAGAGTACAGTTTTGGTGAAACTGAATTTTAGTAACCAAAACCTGCATCATTACATTACAAACTAATAGTTAAAACTAGAAAGGAACACAAAATTACAAATGACGTAGTAAAGATCTTATTATTTTTTTTTTTCAAAGATATTTATTTTCTCCAAACAATAACAAAATAACAATCAATAACAAGATTAGTATATTAAATAATTTGCATGTTTACATAATTGTATATAATATGATCTTACATTCACATCTAAATAGTACAAATTAACTTTTACTATTTACATCAAATAAAGCATGAAACATGCATGCATGAAGAAAGCATAAACATAAAAAAGGGGAAAATAGGAGAGAACAAAACATTCCCCCCCCCAAAAAAAAACAAACAAACAAACAAACAAAAAAACAAAAACACCTATACAAGCACTTACATACACACATACACACGCGTGCACAGACACCCACACACACATTCACAGAAAACATGCCTACATCTTGTGAGAATCTCGACCAATTATCAGCTATGTTTATTTCATTGCTTCTGTTCGCCTTCCCTATTTTGTTCTGCACGAAGCTATTTTAAATTGTCCCACTTTCTAAAATGATATGTTAGGGTACCTCGGTCTCCCGCTAGTTTCTTCTCCTCCTTTCTATTTTCTAATAATCTTTTCTTAATCTCCAAAGGAGTTGGTGGTTTATGTTTATTTTTACTGTCTATAAATATCATATATTTTATCAAAATTATTATATGATTTAATAACTGTTCCTTCCCTATGTTTAACTCAATTATCCCTACATGGATACCTTTCCAATTTATATTTTTAATCTCTACTAAATTAAATAGATTCCCACACTCTTCCCAAATTGGTTTTACTTTCTCACAAAGACAAAATAAATGCTCGTAAGTTTCTTCATATTTACCACAAAAAGAACATAAATTACTATTATTGCATTATTATAAAATATCAAACTTCCTCCAGCATCTTTAGTTAAATAATTAAAATACTGTTTCCATCCCATTTTTGCATCCCCCGTTAAGAGTCGCTTTACCCACATAATCCTTTGCACTAAAATAAATAAATGAAAGTCTGTTAGTCTAAGTCCACCTTTACAATAATCCAAGAACATAACATTTCGTTTAATTTTATCTTTTCCATTCCACAAAAAGTGAAAACCAATTTGTCCAAATCTTGAAATACCCAATTCGGTACTGGTGTCAGCGCCGATACATAAATCAATTTTGACAAAATAAACGTTTTTATCAATTGGATTTTCCCCATTAAAGTTAAATCTCTTTGTTTCCACCAAGACAACAACCTTTTTATTCTACTCAAAATTTCCTTATAATTTGTCCTTTCCTGAACTTCAACATCCAAAGAAAAGTATATACCCAAAATCTTGACTATTTGTACTATTTTACCAAATGGAAGAGCAATATTTTTATTTTGAGAAGGGCCTAACAATAATATAAAAGTTTTTTCTTTATTAATTTTTAATCCAGAATTTCTAGCAAAACTTTCAAACAGTTTTTCTACCCTTTTAAGTGAGTTTGAGTCCCGAATAAAGAGAGTCATATCGTCTGCATAAAGAATTTGTTTTACTTGTACATTATTAAAAGTAAATCCTTGAATTTCAGGGTCTTTATATATTGAACGAGCTAAAATTTCAATACAAAGTATAAACAAATATGAGGACAGGGGTCCCCCTGTCTAACACCTCTCTTAATATCAAAGTATCCAGTAGATGCGCCCCCATTAAAAACACAACTTTGAGCATTATTATATATAGTCTCCACCCATCTACAAAATGACGGTCCAAAACCAAATGTAATCAAAACCTTCTGCAAAAAAGTATGTGAAACTGAATCAAAAGCCTTTTCAAAATCAATTATCATCATATATCCAGGTATTTTATTAACTGATGTATAATGAATTATATCATCTATCATTCTTATCGCTTCACCTATATTTCGACCTTTTAAATATCCCACCTGGTCTACAGAAATTAATTCATTTAAAACTGTTTTAATCCTTATAGAGAGCACTTTAGTTAAAATTTTGTAGTCAACATTCAATAGAGATATTGGTCTATATTTTTTATAAATAAGGGATCTTTTCCTTCTTTATAAATCAAACTTATAACTGCCTGCTTTTGTGATGAGGAAAGTTCCTTCTTTTCAAAAGCTAAATTTACAGAATCTACAACTAAATTTCCTATTAATGGCCAAAACAGTATATAAAATTCGACACTTAACCCATCATTTTCCGGGGATTTATTAGATGCCATTTCTTTTATGGCTGCAACACATTCTCCGTTTGTTATTTTGCCTTCACATAATGCACACAACTCTGAATTTAATTTTGGCAAGTCCTGAAAAAAATCATCCACAAAATCAACTTCCCCTTCCGATTGAGCATAAAGCTTACTATAAAATGTATATATTTCCTGCATAATATTTTTTTGATCAAAACTTATATCTTCATCAATATAAAGTTTACTAATCAATGTTTTCTTTTTATTAGACTTCATTAATTGAGTAAAATACCCAGTATCTCTTTCTCCACATTCATAGTGTGATGCTCTAGAACGAATTTTAATACCTTCATTTATATAATTATAAATGATTTATATATAATTATATATAATTATATAATTATATTATCATGTTATCATCAAAAAGAGCCGTTATAACGTAAGAGGGCGCTCTCTAAACACTCATCGGTTTCAACCATTTTGAATAAAATATTGTGCATGTGATGCTTTGTTGAAATAGTGATTAGATAGATAAATAACCAACAACTATTTAAATACCTATTTTGTAACTTTTTGAAAAGAGGAAGCATTTTTTAAAATTTTTAACGGCTGGTTCAAAATTCTCTAATAAACCTGGGGCCTCAGGTTTATTACAAATAGTTATATTTATGGATATTTCAGCCGTCTCTGAACCGATTTTGATCAAACAAAGATGATTTTATTATTTAAATATTATGCTCTTTCAAATTTTACACTCAGTTTTTCATTACCTCACAAAAAAAATAAGTAGTCTAGCGCCCTCTCTACCAAAACTCAACTATCCCTTTAATAGATAGGAAACAGTTTGTTTCTTTGAATGGAATTGATTCAAGTATGCGGGGTGTCACCTGTGGGGTACCACATAGTGCTGTAACTGACCTTGATGATCGGATCGTTTGATCGGATCGGCAAAATTGTATCGATCTTCGAAATCGGATCGATGAGCGGGATCGGATGATCGGCTAAAAAAAAAAAAAAAAAAAAAAAAAAAATATCGGTTTTTTTTTTCTTTGGAAAATGATCCCCAAAAAACACATTTTGGGAATATAAATGAATACCAAAGCAACATATATCCATATTAATAAGCCCAAGGTAATCTTGTATGGCTATGCTTTCATTTAAAACTGATTACCTCTCCTTTTACAAAATTATTCGCGCCGATTTTGAGCTTAGTCCCATGTGATTAATTTGGCGTAACCTTTCAGAAACACATGGGACTAAGCTCAAAATCGGCGCGAATAATTTTGTAAAAGGAGAGGTAATCAGTTTTAAATGAAAGCATACCCATACAAGATTACCTTGGGCTTATTCATATGGATATATGTTGCTTTGGTATTCATTTATATTCCCAAAATATGTTTTTTGGGATCATTTCCCAAAGAAAAAAAAAACAGATTTTTTTTTTTTTTTTTTTTTTTTTTGCATGATCGGAAATCGGCAAAAACGGTCCGATCATGTATGATCGGATCGTGATCGGCATGCCGATCCGATGATCGGTTACAGCACTAGTACCACAGGGATCCCTTCTAGGCCCGCTTTTGTTTATTGTGTATATAAACGACTTTCAGCTTTCCTCAAAGATGTTATCATTCATTTTATTTGCAGATGACTCAAGTGTATTTTTCTCTCACAAAAACCCTCAAACTCTTTTGCAGACTGTAAACTCTGAGTTGACTAATGTGGCTTTGTGGATTCACGCAAATAAGTTGTCTTTAAATCTAAAAAAAACTAACTATATGCTTTTTAGTAATTCCCTGAGTATATTGCCTGGAAATGTAATGTTCAATGGTGTTGAAATTGAAAGGGTACCTACTTTTAAATTTCTTGGCTTGTATATCGATGAAGATTTAAATTGGAAGTACCATATTGGTCAACTTTGTAGATTGTTGTCAAGAAATACTGGTGTAATTTATAAATTGAAATCTGTGTTTCCTCAAAGTATTTTACGTATGTTGTATACAACTTTAATTCTGCCATATCTAAACTATGGTGTACTAGCTTGGGGTAACTCGTTAAAATCCCAAGTGGAAAAATTACTATTAGTACAGAAAAGAGTAATAAGAATAATTGTTTGTAATACTCACTATTTAGCACATACTGATGTCCTTTTTAATAATAGTAGTGTTTTGAAAGTTGAAGATATTTATTATTTACAATTAGGAGCTCTTATGTATGAATTAAATGCAGGTCTACTGCCAGTAGCCTTAGCCAGGATATTTAAGAAAAATAACCAAGTTCATAATTATTCTACACGACACGCAAAAGCATATCATTTACCTCTTGTTAGAACACAATTCGCCCTGACGACACTGGGGTCCACTGGACCTAGGTTTTGGAATTCCCTTGAACCAAGAATAGCACAATCAGTCAGTATAATTATGTTTTTAAGCGCAAGTTGAAGTTACTTTTCTTGAGTCGATATTGCCTAGATTGATAGTTTTGATTCTTATTAGGTACAATGTGAGAGAATTATCTGCTACAGTATATAGGTATGCATACTTCTAATTCTACTCCTGTTTCTCAAATCATCTCCTGTCTTGTTTTGTTTTGTGTGTGTTTTCAGTCTAGTTTTTTTTGCCCCTCTTTCTCGCTCTATCGTGTCTTTTGTCCTGTTACTCGTGGTATTTTCCTGCTTTTCCTGTAAATAGCCATTATTTAGTAGGCAGTAGTTTTTGTTTTTATCACACATATTTATGTTTATATATTTTTTTTTCTCAGTTCATTAGTTTAGCTTTATTTTTTGTAAGCATTTTAATGTATTCAGTGTTTCTATTTGACGAGTTTGTCTATCTTGACATACTCATAAGCAACTCACGAGGGACCTTAATTCCACAAGCTTTGCTTTCAACCTAGGTCACCTCATCTTTCTATTGTAACGCCATATTCTGTCAATTTTGTTATGTTCATGTCATATTTGTAATGTGTGTTATATAAGAAAGATAAATAAAATAAACTTGAAACTTGAAACTTGTAAATTTAGCATCATGTGAAAGCATGTTTATTTTCCCTTAAAATTATGTCTCACCTGTAATAATTATGCTATTGGGGTGTGTGCAGTAAAGCCGGATATGGGGGCATATTAATGCTAAGGATTTAAGACCGTGGCTTCCTGTTTCAAGATTCCGGTAAGATATTGTTTTATTATTCATAACTCTATCATCATTACGTTTTGCACTATAAGAAAGCTCATTAATTTACCTTTAATATGATATCTCATTTGCAATGATTATGCTGCATGTGTGTGTGTGCATTACAGGAAAACTCTCAAACTTGATGTTTTGAAAATGCATCAAATTTTCCTAAACCTACGCAAACTGGCCAGAACTGGCATATTAGCGCCCTCTTTGACCGTGTAGGTATGCCCTGTTAGCACGTTATCAAACGGCAAAACGTCGACCTTTCAACGTGTCATTTTGAGCCCCATACCTTTAGAGGTACTACACACACCTCAATCACATAGTCATTATGAATGGGGCATTGTTTTATTGACAAATTAACACGCTTCAACATGTTGAATTTCATAATGATTATGTAAAGTAAAGTATATATCTCCACAAAAAGTAGTTTTTGGATGGAAAGCCTTCAATTTCACACAATCAAATGCATTTTGTTTACATAATTTCGCTGTCGACATCCTCCCCAATATTCACCTTTATTGTACATGTACCTACCCGGCTTTCATAATCATTCCAAGTGAGGTGTCATTGGAAAGATAATTAAACAGGCTTTTTTTTCTGATACCGACATTTCACTCTGACCTTCCCCCGTTCTCAAATATACTGCGCATACCCCGTACTTGTGGTGGTTACGAATTTGGTATCATTTTAAAGAGGTATACACACTCTTTCAAGTGATACCAAATATAACCATTATGATTTCATAAGAAAATAGATATAATCGATCAAACTTGAGTTTCCGAACTTTTTTTGAGGGGTTTATATATATACAGAGTGTATATATAAAAAAAGGTAATCGAAGTTCAATGGTCAATTATTTCAAAACTATATACATTTACACCAATGAGTTATGGACGAAAAGAGTAACCTTTCAGCTTTAATTTGATACCATTCCTGAATCAGCAATGTCCCGCATCGCTGAGTTCTTTGTTGTTGAAGATGACAGGTGCGACGGAAACCCACTTTTTGCAAGTTTTGGCTAATGAATGGATTCCTGAAATGAGTGGTGCCATACTTAAATGTTGGGGATTTGTTTTTGTTTTTTGGCTGAAACATCCACCTCGTGTCGATTGCGACTCTTCAAATCATCCAGATCAAGAGAAGATGTACACACCTTGTTCTTCAAAAATCCCAAAAGGAAGAAGTCGACCAATTTTTAATCTGGGGACCTCGCGGTGGCCATTCCACCTCATGATTGATCGAATTAACCCTTTCCCCAGAGTTCTTCTAGTGTAGTCTATCTCTGGCAGCGACAAGGCAATGGGCTGGGGCACTGTCTTGAATCCACGGGCGTAGCGAGTTACGTAATACCTATTCAACTGGGGGGATGTAATCCGATGAATGAATAGCTCATCCCCCCCACTTGAATGGGTATCAATGTCATGTCTACGCCCGTGCTTGAATCTGTCTACATACTCCTCGCACATGTTCCTCCAACAGAGGTATCATCTGTAGGTACATTTTACCAGTTAATGTTAATTACCTTGGAAAAAAATGGCCCAATCACCATGACCTTCCTCAAATTTCCTAATCCAAGCCTTCCATTTTTACGACCGATATTAAACATCGGAATTTAATTCTGGTGGATGGCAGGCCAGCACATATTCATAAATGTTCAATTGAAATGTACTTAATCATGCATGGTTTCAGTGAATGTATATTCAGCTAAACGATTCAATAATTCACAAACCGAACAAAAATGGGTCAAATTGACGTTTTCATTAAAGTGTGGCCCCATTATTTTACTTTCAAGCTTTCATTTATTAGCCAAAACTTGCAAAAAGTAGGTTTTGCACCTGTCATCTTCAACAACAAAGAACTCCGCGATGCGTTGCTAATTCAGGAAAGGTAGCTGGATAACTATTCCTTACACATACGCCTGATTGAAATTATGAAAGTGTATCATGACAAAATTATTGACCTTTGAACTTCGATTACCCTACCCTTTTTTTGTATACACTCTGTATATACAAGCGAAAAGTGAACAAATACATACAGCTTTGGTTTCTTCCTACATGTATATTTAAATAATTGCAAAGAATAATCATAAATGGTTGAAAAGGAATAATAATAGGCGTAGCTTAATAAGCGATGTTCCTCCCTTAAATCCTCCAAATGAAAAAAAGGCACGGGTTGAAAAACTGTCTTGCCAGGACTCGAACCAGGGTCTCCAGCTTTGAACGCCGACGCCTTCACCACTAGGCCACAGAGACTTCATGAATGAAGACAGATCCAAATTCAAGTCATTGGCGAGCCAATCTCTCAGCATGTAAAGGTACATGTAAGGCCCAGCAAACACAGGGCCGACTTGACCCGATTCGCCCATTTTTCAGTCGAATCATCTGTGTGCGTTGCCTCACGACTACGATTTTTCCAATCGATAGCCAGTTGGAAACCCAGTCGGGGCTTGATTCAGCATGTTAGATTGGCTCCCAATGATTGGGCCCGACTGTAGCCTGGGGGCCCCCGGGGGGAGGAACAAAGTACAAAATGAATGCATATGTCACAATATTCAATGGTAAATATACATGAATAAATGTATGTTTAATTTCAGCACAATGATAGTAGGGCAACATCACTTGTATCTCATGTGACTCCAACAATATAGTGTTCCAGAACACTTTTAATTCATTTGCATGGAAATGTAACTGAGTAGAAATGAAAATTAATAGTTACGAGTTCATATTTGGTTAATTGGGTATGAAAAACATTGATTCATCATGCGCCAGTGACCCGTTTGTTCAAAGTAATTGTACAATTTCAGCAGTACTAACTCTTTTAATGATAGTTTTCAGACGACTGAACAGTAATTGTAACATTTTCCTTGAAAAAAATAAGCAGTAATTAGCAGTAAATAACAGAATATACAATTTATTTACAAATATTTACAAATATTTACATCACATTCTGTACAACTTAGCATTCAATTTACGGAAGAAACGTGGTGAGTGAATTAATGATGGAGTTGATGCATTTGGAGAATGAATGAAATATTTCAGTTCTGTACCAATTGATGTTGGCAATGACTATGTTGCAGCAGCCCTGTATTCATACCGACATGAACGAAAGGGTGGTATATCTAACTACAAATAAATTCAAACAGGAAAACTGACCCCCAGAAATTAAATAAATAATAAAATAGTAAACAAAAATGGGCTTCCAAAGGAATCAAACCCAAGACCTCCGCATTGCTACACCAGTGCTCTGACCACTAAGCTAGTGACTACAGTCAAAAACATCCATAGATGTTTTCAAATTCAATCTTTAATATCTCCACAGTTACAGAGATATTGAAAACTCAAAGGTCATTTCATTATTCTGTTACCATAACCAAACAACAAGGTACAAGAGAAGCGTAAAAGCTCCAAGTTACTTTTGTTCAATTTTACACAGTTAATGGAATCAACATCACGTTATGACTTCGGTTAGAGTTAGGATTAAGGTTAAGATTAAACTATCATCAATTTACTGTGCTTTTTTATATTTATTTATGTTTGTTGTATATTTTTGATTTGAAAATGATGAGTTACTGTTAATTGATAACAATATTTTCTGGATATTCTGCTTATAAGTTAATTTTCCTACATTTCGAAGTCCATCCATTTCCATATCTAAATGTAATGAATGTTAATCTTTGTTTGTATTTTATCACCATTCTACCTTTCTAGTTATGCTTTGTTTATTTACCTAGTAATGTATTTAATGGAATGGTGAATAAAGTTTTTTGTGAATTAATTGCAATTTAATAGCTTGTAATGTTTAGTTCAATTAACATTCATTTTACACGCAAATGCAAAGTCAATAGAATCAAGTTGACACATAATCAAAGCAAGAGATCTACTAAATTGTTCGAAATACCATAAACTTGTATAATCAAAGGTCATTTCCTCTGATTTCACACAACCATTAACAGGCCAGCTGTCAATTCTTAACTTGAAGGATTCGATTAACAATAGATGTCTCTCATAGATATTCAGGGAAGTTGACTAAATGTCAAAACTTGTCATTAAATTCACAAAAAGTATTTAATCTAATTACTATCCAAAAACGCCATAAGCAGGATCTTCAAAGATGGATATTTGTTAACGTTATAAAAAAGCTTTTACCCCAAACATTTCCATTTGAATATGGAAAATCACACAGTTAAGTACATGAAGGTTTTATATTAAAAAACCAATAAAGAAATTTGTTTACCAATTTGATATAATGGCAATTAAACCCACGAAATGTGACCAGCTATAGAAAAACCTGCACTTGTGGGTAAAAAAACAAAATGTTGATTTTCATACAATTAGAAAGGCCCTATCACAAGCTTTCATTTCATGCTTTGTTCTAACAGATTGGTCAATAATTAGCGAAGATATGATTATTTCAATTTTACAATCATAAGTCTTTAACATACATCATCTGAACTCAGAATGCAAATTTCTTAAAAACATGAATTACCGACAAGTGCAGGGTTTTGCTATGGCCAGTCACTAATAAGAATGAAAATAAGAAGAATATGTAATCATTCTAATCATATCTTCATTACCACGCCTTGATACAAAATAAGAAAGGTATCCCCATCCAAGACGAGAATGATTTCAAGGCAAAATGTACCATTATTTCCATCATCAAATTGGCAACTCCTAATTTCTCTGAATGACATCAATATAGGTTTAAAATTTGGTGAATTTGCCAATCTGGAAGACGAAATGGGAGTTAAAAGAGTGAAAATATGTTCCCAATCAAACGATTTTCCGAATTTTAAAAAAACAACGGAAGAAGGGACGGGACAGTAACAAAATAGGGCTCAAAGATTAAATATCAACCAATATCAACCAATGGTACCAAAACATATCAGCTTCTTTTGCTCTGTGTGCGGTGGTCCCCTCTAAGGTTTTGGAGATTATCAGCTGATGTGTTAACTCTCCCTGCAAAACAGTTTTCCAAAATAATGTTGTATTGTAATTTTCTTTTCTGTTTTCAATTCTTCCTACAAGAGGAACTACATGTATGAAATGTGAGTCATTAAGTGTTTCCTGGTGTAGTGTTTCATCCTGAGTGCAGCCACTTGTCCTGTTCCTGTTCCTGATCCTTGTTCCTCGTGTAGCAAATAGAGTACAGAAGCTATGACGTCATACAAATCTATTTTTAGAATTTTCAAATTTTAACTTCATTTTCCGAAAGAGCAAAAAAATAATGTCCAAATACTGAAAATCATTTGAATATGTAAAGTATTGGCCGAGATATGCCCATCTGAATGAATTTTTGTCAATAGGAAATCAGTGTTAGTGTTCTGGTTCATAACTTAATTATTTATTGTGCTCTTTCGGAAAATGAAGTTAAAATTTGAAAATTCTAAAAATAGATTGTTGATGACTTCACACTTCACCACTCTATATGCACTACAGAAATTGACACCATTATTAAAGGGACTTAGTCCAAATCCTCCAAATACAATTGGATTCTAGCGGTTCCCTCACACCTTGTTGTATTCGTATTTACAATAAAAGCATGGGACAGGTTTCGGTTTTTCAAATTTCACTTTCGTTAAAAAGATATTTATCATTGAAGTGTTCAGATGTAAAATTATCCATCGGACCGCGAAAACCGTGTACAAAGTGAGTGCAATGAGTTAGTGAATATCACTTTGCATTTTTGCTCATTACTCGGCCATACATGTATAACGTCCATTTAACTTTCAATTTAAATGTTCACACAACACCCTGTGGACATATCAGATAACAACAATATACATTGTATCAACCACTCATCACTTTTTGCACATGTCAACCATCGATATAAAAATACTGGATATAGCAACAGCGCCCTCATCATTAAGCCAGCGACAGTGTGAAAAAGTACTCCAAAAGTACTCCAAATACAAAGACCATGCTCGCTCGAGTGAATCGATTTACGGAAATGAATAGAAGCACCTTTTGTATTTGGTCACTTAGGTGGACTTTTAGATACTTGCGGCGGCTTCAACGTCGCTCATTCGGCATTGTTCAGCGTGCTGTATCCAGTGTGCATATCGATGATGTCAACAAACTGACAAAGTTACTAGATCCCTTTAATGTTTTTGAAAAATATTGCCCTACAAATCTCATTGTCATTTCCTAAGAGGACCCAGTAACTTTTCCTTGTCCATTCTCGAAATGCAGGGGCAGCCATAGTAGCCTAAATGGCCTTATAGGCAATGTTCAACAATCGAACAATGATTTATGAGCAAAAGTGTTAATTAGATCTTATTTGCATAAATTACCGTAAATGACTGAATTTAAAAATTACCAGTTATCTATACACTTAAAGGGTACCACCACCCAAAAATAATATTTTTATTAAAGAAAGGTAACATCTTTAGTATGCCATTCCATCAACAAGTTCACAAAAATATGTTTCCAGAAAAAAAATATATAATTGGAAACGCATCACCATTCTAAATCATGCGTTCATGCGGTCTGATTGCGAAGACTGCGATGTGTGCGGTGAATTGCGATGCACGTGCAGAGCGAACGAATCACCCGGGAATCTACTGTCTACAAACGTACGCGTGAATAGCATTGGCGCACTCGCAAATGGTTGGCCCGTATGGAACCAGGAAATAGCAGTGGTTCCGTAAGTGGTAGAAATTAATTGCTTTGTTTATGAATTACACAACCCTTTGCAAAATGCTGGGTATCTATTTGATATCACAAAACGGTTCCAAAACATATAATAATGTGTTGTTCTTTGCCTGGTGGTCCCCTTTAAGTTAACACACATGCACATTTCCACAGCGATTGGGCGTTTCACGGCCGAGATATAAGGGAGGGGCACTAAAATGCCCCCCCCCCCCCCCATCAGCTGTAGAAGGACCTCGAATAGCCCTACCTTTTTAGCATCAAAGGGGTGAAATATACCTTGCAAAATCCTGCTATAAAAAGCGGAGACTTCGGTTTATTGAAAGTCATTGGAACAAGTGTATGACCTAGCCGCAGAGATCCAACTGGGGTTATTTTAACTCAAGCCACCACACTAACTTTTAAATTTTACTCCGCTAAACATAAATCGTACTTGCCCGGAAAAAATAGACAATGGAAACAAATGAACAATTAATTGCACCTGGTACATTAATCTGCTACCTTACTTCTTGCTTGTTTCCTGATGAGATTTACCTCTCTCGTAGCTGAACAAATTTTTAGTTGCCCAGTCAAGCAACAAAACTAGACCATTTCTGACATTTGACCCGGGCAACATTATTTGTTTACACTTGGGCAAGTAATGGTGTTCAGCCCCATCTAACCGCTAAGCCACCATGGCCCTAGTCAAGGGAGATGAACGCTGGAACTTATTTGCCATTCCTCCACGGGGAGACTAGGATAGGGACAGCGTCCTTCTTCCTTCTCTTCTTGACATTGCATCGAGATCGAGCTCTCCTAGCAATGCAGAACAAAGGCTAAGAGAACCAGGAAGCATAATGAGAGCTTTTTTAAATATTATTATTTCCTTCTCTGCTTTCTGCACCTCCTAGAGGAGACCAGCCCTGGCCCCAACTTGCCAACTTTCTCTCCAGGGGGGAGAATCCCGACAGGGACAGACTTCTTTCTTCTCTTGACGTCTGGTCTCCAGTTCTCACAACCATGAAGGAGAAAGGCTAGGAGAACCAGAAAGCATGCTGAGAGCTTTTCTTCATATTGTTATTTCCTTCTTTGCTTTCAAGTCCTCCTAGTGGAGACCAGTCATGGTCCCAACTTGCCAACTTTCTCCGATGGGGACAGATTTCTTTCTTCTCTTGACGCCTAGTCTGATAGTCTCCAGTTCTCACAACCATGAAGGAGAAAGGCTAGGATAACCAGGAAGCATGTTGAGAGCTTTTCTTCATATTGTTATTTCCTTCTTTGCTTTCAAGTCCTCCTAGTGGAGACCAGTCATGGTCCCAACTTGCCAACTTTCTCTGATGGGGACAGACTTCTTTCTTCTCTTGACGCCTAGTCTCCAGTTCTCACAGCATTGAAGGAAAAAGGCTAGGAAAACCAGGAAGCATGTTGAGAGCTTTTCTTCTTAATATAGTTATTTCCTTCTCTGCTTTCTGGTCCTCCTATTGGAGACCAGCCCTGGACCTAACTTGCCAACTTTCTCCACAGGGAGACTCCCGATGGGGACAGATTTCTTCTTGTGCCGTTTCATCTCTGCCTCTCGCACCCAGGAATCAGGGATCCTGCAAGGAGTAGAAAAGGAATAATAAAATAATAAGTGTAGGATTGGAATCATATGATAGTTACAAAAATAGGATAAATTTTGTCCTGTTTTGGTGCATTTTGCTGCATAAGGGCAGCGGTGTATTAAAATGTGTGAAGTGGGCATAAGGCATGAGGCGGCACATTATCTGCAATTCTAATAATCCTAGGTCACATATCCACCGCAGGTCACATATCTACCGCAAGTAGCAAAAGCTACACATGGGAACGTATTTTCCATTATTTTAATTTTATATATCATGGACTATTACCATTGTCATTCATTAAAATTATAACTCAATTCACAAAAATTAATGCAGGCCGCGGCCACTAGATTTTGGCCACCCAATTTTATTGATGCTTCATTCCACTGGCCCAAATTTGCAACCTACTGTATCAGAATTATTACATTTTGTCCTTGTTTGAGGCCACCAGATTCAGAGTTCAGGCCACTAGAATTTCTCTCGACCATAAGGCTTAAGAGTTAATATCTATCATTGTATTACTAATACAATTATAATTGATTTAATAGATCTTACACATCTAGGGGTGTCCAGCGTAGAAGCACCATTGTTTGGCCCTCCTCGTCAGTTCTCCTTCCAATCACCTATGGGCAGAGTTAGAAAAACAATCATGATACAGTGGAACCGATCCCCACCGATCCCAACATAGCAGTACAATTGAATATTCCTTTTTTGATTATTTTGTTTAAAATAAACTTTAATATGTACTTTATATACATGATACAGTGGAACCTCTTTATAACAAGCTCTGTTATAACAAGGTACCGGATATAGCGAGGTAATTTCACAGGTCCAGGTTCTTTGTACCATATATTTTATTTTTTTTAAGCCCTGATATAACAAGGTGAATTCAATGGACCCAACATGCTCATTATAATGAGATTTCACTGTATCGTTTTGAAACAGTGTGGAAATAAATATACCAAATCAAATCATATTCACAAATACCAAAACAAAAATACCAGAAAATTGAAATATTGCGATTTTGTGGCAACAGGTCCCTTATTCAATCATATTTTATGAATATGATATGTTAATACGAAGAAGAAAAAATCAGAAAATTGAAATATTGCGATTTTTGTGGCTTATTCAATCGTGTCTTGTCGGTATTTCATGTTTTGAAGAAATGGGCATTTTATGTTCACACAATGTGTGAAAAAGACCTATGATTGTAAAATTGAAACAATCATATCTTCGCAAATTATTGACCAATTAGTTAGAACAAAGTATCAAATGAAAGCTTGTGATGAGGCTTTTCTTATGGTGTAAAACTGTACATTTAGATTTTTACCTACAAGTGCCGGGTTTTGCTATAGCCGTTCACATATTACTCACTGAACTCTTGAAGATGACATCCGTTCCCTTGCCCTCCACATCAATCCTGGTCTTCATATTGAGTTCCACCAGGCGATTGTGTATCACATCAACCATGCGTGTATCAAAGAAGTCGTCTGCCTTCACTGTTACCAGAGAGAAAATAATGAGTTTGCTAGATTAATTTAATAAATAAGTATCCACATTTCTTCTATTGAGTTCCACCAGCCAGTACCTTCGTGGTGTTTGCACATGTCAACAAAGTTACTAGATCCCTATAAACAAAGAACTATATTTATATATCAGTGCCCTTCCAAGTTAGCTTTGGACCACCAAAATTCATTGATGGTAATACCAGTGGCCCGATTGAGCAACAAAATAGAACATAGTTTGTTACGTTTTTCTCTGTTTAGGGCCACCGATTCAGGTTACAGAGAACACAAATTTTCAAAATCTTGTTTCGACTTGCCTGTCTGGGCCACAAGACAAAAGTACAGGTTTTTTTGTTTCAAATAGAAAAGCTCTTCATACAAAATTTACAATATACTTTCTTTTTTGTTTAATATTATTTACCCATGGAAAGTTTCCTCCTAATCCTGTTCCGCTTCTTCTTGAGCACTTTCCCCGGGCTGTCCTTCTCGCTCTTGGGCGTCTTCTGCTGCAGGTTCTGCTTGTCGGCGTTGAGGTGAGACTGGCAGTGCCGCATCAGGCCCTTCTCCGTTCGGTAGCTCTGGTTGCACCCTGCAAACACACACCTAGGGGTGGGGGTTGTTTCACAAATGATAATGATAAATAATCATAATCATAATCATAATCATAATAATAATAATAATAATAATAATAATAATAATAATAATAATAATAATAATAATAATAATAATAATAATAATAATAAAACTAATAATAATAATTATTATTATTATAAACATAATAATAAAAATAAAATACATAAGATTAATATAGCACTTGAATCAATGTTTCTAAGAGCTGAGAAGAAAGAAGTATAACTGTAAGAACATAGCGTTGGGGTAGGACTGGCATTGCTGCAACAGGCCCTTCTCTGTTCAGTAGCTCTGGTTGCAGTCTGCAACCACACACCTGGGCTTATCTTATGGCTCATGGTCACAGAAGAATGGAATGGGTTTTGATTTGTCAAATGTCTCCCTAATTATGGTGACATTTTTGATTGAATTTAAAAGCATTACAGAATGCTTTGAGATTGTACTTCAAATTTGGGTACTGCGATAATTCAAAGTTACCAAATTTGAATACTTCACGCAACCGATGGGGGATATAATTTGACATCAATTTGACTTGTTTTACTTGGTTAACATTGTTCTTATTACATGTCAATCAGAAGATTCTTACAATGGTATTAGTGTATTATTTAAGTCTCATATCACTTTTGGAAAGGTTGTAGAAAGCGAATGGATCACTTTAAGTTCCACTTTATAAAATCTATGTGAAATACTCACCTGAATGGTTTGTCACCACAGTGTGTCAGTACATGCTTGGGCAGCCAGGTAGCAGACATGGAGGGTGTGTTGTACACCTTGCAGCCGTCCCACAGGCACACAAACTTCTTGCCTCCCTTCTCTATCTGCTTCTGGATTTGGAATTAGACATGGAATTGGAATTGGAATTCAAATTAGAATGAAAAAAAAAAGGACACATGGATGTTGTGTTGCATCCCACAGGCACATCTGATCCTGGATTTGGAATTAGAATTGGAATAAGAATATGAATTAGATTTGGAATGAAATTTTTACTTTTAAGCTCTCCCACAGGCACACAAACTTTTGGCCTCCCTTCTCCATCTGCTTCTGGATTTGGAATTGGAATTTTGAATTGGAATTGGAATTGGAGTTTGAATGGGAAAATGATACATGGAGGGTGTGTAATACACCTTGCAGCTGTCCTACAGGCACACAAACTTCTTACAAAATTTGGAATTAGGATTGCAATTGGAATTGAAATTCAAATTGGAATTCATAGTTTGAATGAAAATACAAAATTGAAATTTGAATTGATATTTGATAGCAGAAATATGGGAACTGAAATTTACCAATTTAGAGCTTGACATTTGAAATTAGAAATTCAAAAATGAAAATGAATTCAGATCAAAATTTCACGAGTGCTACTGGATACATGTTCATGCAGATGAGTAAAGACATAGATTAAAAATTCAAAATCACACTTGTTTATATCCTAATAAATGAGATCTATGTATACAACAAACTAATCACAAATTACATTTTATAACAAGAAAAGAAGCATGAATAAATTGTCTGTTCCCTTCTTAGATAGTTTGAGTCACATTTGCCTGAATTCTCATCAGTGGCACAACTACATTCTAGGCTAAAAAGAAAGAAATTATCAGAAACTTGTAAAACTGTTTCATTAGCCCATTGATGGTTGTCATTTGCTACGAGAGACATTCTAATTGTTCTTTTCATTATCCGATCAATCCCTCTATTTCTACTTATGAATGCAACGGGGCAAAGAGCTGCTCGCCATTTTGGTCAGTATAACCGGTCACCAGTAATATATCATGTCCTGGATGATCCAGGATGCAATATCACTGGTGACTGAATTTCGACCTGAATTTCAGGTGACCCTTTGTCATGAAGCCTTCGTAGAAACAGAGGGATTGTCTTGATTGGATAATTAAAAGTGAAAAAATGTCTCTGGTGGCAAATGACAACCATCAATAGACTACTGAAATTTCACAGGTGTGAAAAGGCTGAACTGGTTACTGGTAATTTCTATCTGTTTAGCCATATTGAAACTAAAGTTGTGCCACTGATGAGAATTTGGGCCATTATAAAAACAGGTTCTGTTTAAAAGTACAGTAATGGGTCAATTACCTGGGCATGCTCCGTGGTCACATGATCAGCAAGGTCAGCGCTCGTGTCCGTCTCCGCGCCACACGCCTCCCAGCGGCAGATATACTCCACCTTGGGTTTAGGGGTGGAGGGGGTAGGGGTCGACGGAGTAGGGGTCGGGGTGAGGGTGGGTGTTGTACACTCACTGGGTAAGCTGCTGGCACAGTCGCTGCTGCTGCTACTGCTCACCATGGTAAATAAGGGTGGCTGAAGGAAGGGGGGGGGTTAAAGGAGATAATGATGTGTAATATGGCATTACTTTGATAGATAGTCATTCATGACATAATGAAGAATGCAGCATGGGAGGAGAGCTCAAGAAGTTGCATGGTTGCCCACCCCCCCCCCCCCCCTTCCCCACCCCACCTTTTGATTATGTATTCCCCTAGAAATGGTAGGAGCAGAATGTTTTATTTTGTTTAAGTCAGATCAGTGCCCCGTTGCAGATAGAGATGCAATCAATTGTAAAGTTGAGTTTTGGTAAAGAGAGTACAGTTTCTGTCAAACTGAATTTCAGTAACCAAAACCTGCACCATTACATTACAAACTAATAGTTATAACTCCACCATGCTTGACAGGAATCCAAAATTACAAATGACATAAAAAGCCTGTTATCATTCAAAATGAGCCATTAAAGCTCAAGAGATGCTCTCTAAACACTCATCGTGTCTTGTCCTGAAAAAACTGGGGCTGGGGTCGTTCGAGCATACATGATACATGTACGTAATATATCTCCATAATTAGGACATTTTAGAATCAATACCCATCGTATTCCTCTGTTATCATAAGCTAAACAACAAACTACAAGATAAATGTGGAAGCTCCTAGTGATTTTGGTTGAATTGGACAAAGTTACTTACTTACTTTGAAAGATTAGATTTAAACTACAACTACTCAGCGGATACATTCGAGATTGAGTTCCCGTGCAACGCCATTAATCTTAATCCATCATTAGTGTCTGCAAGTCCCCAGTTTCACACTGGATGTCCCTTGCAATCAAATGTTATTGATTCAACAACTAAGGGACAATTCCACGGTAACGGAAGGACATTCAGATGCAATTTTTGAAATTAAATCAAATAATTCCAGAATCCTGCTTATGATTCATCATTGTAAATTACATTTCTGAGACTCTTGGTGGGACACCTTTGATTTCCTATTTTTTTTTTTTTTTTTTACATTACGTGAATTAGATATGGACACTAATGAGGTCGGTAACTGAAGGACGGCAAAATGGACATGGATTTTCAAGTCCTTTAGTTATGATCCAATCTCTGTGAAGTTAAGAGGACTATCATGTTATATTGGCTCATAGTCCATTCCCTAATGTTCTAAGAGTATTACAACACTTATTTGAAAAAAATATGTCTATTGGTATATTAATTACAAAAAGTTAATTGCTTCACTGTTCGGTAACGGAAGGACAGTAATGGAAGGACAGAGTTTTTTATTCATTAAAAATATACTTTAGGGCTCTCAAAAGACTGAATTTTTAATCTGAACACATAATGTGATATTCAATCATCCAAAAAAAAAATACTAGAAAGGAATGCAAAAAATAAAGAAAATCTAGAAATAGGCACTGTGTAGTCCAGCGTCGGAAATACACGGGGGCGACGGGCGATTTCGCCCCCGTGAGTCTCTAAATCGCCCCCTAAAATCGTGAAAACTGTACTTGAGCGGGCGACCCTTCTACGAAGAGTCGCCCCCGCCGGAGCACCTGACGGCCGGACACGAGCTTTGCCAGCTCGCACGCACGCACAATCCGACTAAATAATAATGCATGCATGATTGCATGGCCGTGCGCGTACCGCGCCGATATGGATTGTGAAGAAAGATGTCAACACTGCTACGCTTGTCTGCTTCGAAGTACCGATATATACTGGGCTTTACATGCATGACACAAGTATGCGAGTCCCGTCCGTAGTACTTCCGTAGTAGGAATGCATGCAGCGCGCGCGCGACAGTGCTAAACTGTTAGCGACCGAACCGTACCTAAATATACCGCTCATCGCATCGCATAGCGCCGCAGCGAAGGCAAAGATATTAGAGCGCCGCATACGCGCGATTTACACGTACATACATTAGCCAGCTGCGCTGGCAATCTCGTAAGTTATAAACGACGGAATTCGGATACGTTTGCATTTTTATTCGGAACAAATATCTCGCAACATAGAGCGCTTTTTCTCTTGAAAGCAGGATCCTCCAAACGGCCTAATCCGCTGGAAACTGACAGGCCTGAAACTTAAAGTAAATAACCATCCGAGAAAAAGAAGAAAAAAGAAGCAAACTGTGGCCAATTCTCAAACGATTTATAAGCAGCGGGGCCAACGTTCCGTAATACGTTCGCATGTAATAGAACAGCACTAGAGTTTTCGTTCCTATACTTCGGGAAAATTAATTTTTTGCTCGAAACTGAGGTAATTCTGAATATTTTAAAACTATATTTCCGTAAATATTGTTACATAAATCCATCAAAGCATCGATATTTGTTTTATTATCGCCATATAAACAGATGAATTAAAGCGTGAAACACTGCATTTTTGTTTCTCTGCTCTCGCATGTTTGTGCCTTGGCAGATCGCGTTACGTTTTGAGACTCGATCGAGAATAAGATTTGTCGTATTTGTTGAGGCAAATAATAAAATTGGAATTATGAAAATGGTGTCTGCAAATATGGGGAAATCGTAAATTTATTGATTTTACACATGGCGGTATGATCTCATAAAAATTTACGCCTGTCGCAAGTAGTTGGAGATAAAATTTACGCAACGGCTTGACGAGAACCTTGATTTGAGTCATATAATACAAAAACAATTCTTTTTATTGTTTAATATAACATTCCAAACGGTTCCGTACAGTTACAATATTGCTTTAAAAAAGTAGCCCCCTTTTTTCAAAAGTAGCCCCCACTTTTCTTTTAAAAGTAGCCCCTTGGTTTTTTGAGGCGATGGGAAAAGTAGCCCCCATAAAAAAAAAGTTAATTCCTACGTTGGTGTAGTCCCATGTGTATAGGTTCATGTATGGTGTCTGTTTCTCCTATCAGGAGATGCCAACTATTTTTTTTAATCATGTAAACTGAAAGATATCATTATGTGATCATGATTTATGAAAAAATTATCCAGAAAAAATAAACAAGATCAGAAATAATCCTCATTGGATTTTTCCACTTTTGGCTCATTTGGCGTGGAATTGCCCTAAGGAATAAAGACCCTAACCAAGCAATTCATGAATTTACCTGGCTATGATCAGACCACACTCTCCTCAACTTGTCTCCTTTTTCCTCCTCCATGATTGAGAAGACTTGAGATTCTAGAGAAAACAAAAAATAATGCACAGAGGGCAACAAAAATTAGGATATATATGGGCAAGTCCAAGATAACGTGCGTGTTACGTATGGGACATTTCAGAGATTTTACCCCCTACAAAATAATGTAGAGGGACTTTGATTTTATTCTTTTACCATCTCCATTACTGGTATCTATGAGAAGAATAACCACATGGTAAAGATGGTGACCTTTGACCTTTGCAATAATATTTTATTAGATAAAATGTATGGCGTTACGTATGGGACCAGAAGAAATGAGGTTTTTTATAAATAATATTTAAGTTGAAAACTCTGTGAAAGTAATTTAGAAGACAAGTTGTAATTCAGTGTGGTAGAGGGTACATTACTCGGGTTTATTAAGGCAAAGTTTCGTTTCATTACGAAGAACGCTTTTCTTGCAGGCTCAAACTAATTTGGGTAAAGACGTGTTACGTATGGGACAGTTACGTATGGGACATTTTGTCCCCATTCGTTTAATGTAGGGAAATCAATATTTAAGGCAAATTGAGGGTATTTGGTAAAAATAACGAGTTGCCATGGTGATTGGTGTAATTAAGTATCAGAAATGGTTTTGTCATCCCTTTAAACCCTATAAAAGAGTTATCACTCATTAATTTGGCATTCCTAGATGAGAATCTATACAGTTTTACAGGAATTTGGGGAATATGCAAATTAGGTAAATATCTAAATTATGCAAATCATATGCTTTGAATAATGTTTTTGGAGTCAAAGTAAGGTAACAAATCTTACATACATACTAGGACATGATTACATCAAATTAATACATTGTGTGTGTGTGTAAGCTACTGTTTAACAGTAATATTCATAAATATGCAAATTAGTGGCAGCCATCTTGGATTTCAGGGCTTTGCTCAAGTGTATGCAAATGAGAAGCAGAAATGGCTTCA
Organism: Echinarachnius parma; assembly: GCA_037951105.1. Classification (NCBI taxonomy): domain Eukaryota; kingdom Metazoa; phylum Echinodermata; class Echinoidea; order Clypeasteroida; family Echinarachniidae; genus Echinarachnius; species Echinarachnius parma. Next base: position 4,379 of record JBAMJV010008020.1, on the reverse strand, counting down.
TTTGCCCCAAATACCTTAAATGAAATGTTGGAACATTTTACATTACATTTTCTGAATACAAATAGCCATCTTGCTCTAATTCATGAATATGCAAATTAGCTAATTATCTTTAAAAATGGCTGCCGAGCCTAAAATATTGTTTTATTTAAATAGCTCCACTTCTAAACAAAAAGGTTATGGACCTAATTACTTCCTCTATACTCATTTACATTGATATATCATGACAATATCACTCCCAAAATAAATATTTGCCTATCTGCCACAGAGGCTCTGGGCAGCTACATTGACTTTGTATGTATGTGATTGTCCCATACGTAACACATTGTCCCATACGTAACACTTTCTATAAATTCTAATTTTCTTATAAAACAAAGGTCTAATACAAATTTCCCAGCTTATTATAGTATTTTACTTTTAAAATGCATAAATTAGAACTTCCCAAAGTTGCACTAGAATAAGTATTAAATTATTTGAAAAAAATGAAAAAAGGTTCCTCATTTTGTTACGTATGGGACATTTCATGCTAAGACATGACCTAATTTGCATAATTAATTAGGTCATGACTTAATGTTTATGTAAAATTTATACGGATGATTGAGTGGTCATGTCTATATATGAATAAAATATCATATCCTTCCCTTTGATTTTTTATGAATTTTCATAATTGTCCCATACGTAACGCTCTATTTCACATTTATGCAAATGAGGCCCTTCAAATTTGCATAAATTTACATAAATTTGTTTTTATTTTTATGGAATTCAAAACTTCAACTCATGGGCTTCAATATGAAGTGAAACATGTCATCAGTAAATCAAGATGAAATTTCAACAGCTAGGTTGACCTTATCTTGGACTTGCCCATATATGCTTCCACAAGATTAGCAAAATCTTCACCATCTTTGAACAAAATCAAGTGCTAATTGCCTAATTGATTAATTATGTTCCAAGAGTAATGCAGTATTACAATGTCTAAATTAAACGAACTAAAAAATACAACATATTTTGGCACTTATTCCATAGTTGATGACTTGTAAACTAGGTCTGCAGAAAAAAAGTTTACCCCACCCTCATTTAGGGTCCAAAATCAGCAGCGTGATTGACACTTCATCAACCTTTGTTAGATTACATCAACTAGAGATTTTAGAGAGGCGTCGTGTACAGTGACTATGGGGTGAAGTTCTTTAGATGACGTCACACCAATAGAGGGCAGCATAATTGATTTTGGCGATTTAAAAGGGGCGTTCCCAGGACAATTGGATATTTACTAATTACCCCAAAATTGATTGATTTCATGGGAAATGACTGCCAAATTCTTTTTCTTGAGGAAAAATGAGCCTAATTGTGAAAAATAGGACATCTAGATGCTGTAGTTCCTTTAATTCATACTTTGAGTTTGATAATAACAACTGACTCTGTTGTTTTGAAGACTGCAAAATGTATAAAAATTGACTATTTCCCGTCCGTTTTCCTTACTGATGTGTCCTAAAACTAGTCCAAGAAGACTAAAGGTAGAGACATTTACATTAACATTTGGACGTTTTTTTTTAACATGTCATACCTTTAGTCCTAGTCCATAGTGTACACGTTCTGTATCTAGCCACTTATCCACCCCAAAAAACCTCCAATTTGGTTGGAAATATTTCGGCTACTTACCTGAATTTTCACGACTAGGCAGATATTTACTCTCTTTCTGCAATTGTGCTGTCCCAAATACGTTTACAAGTTGTAATTCTGGTAAAATTAACACTTTTCCGAGGTAAACACAGCCCGATGTTTGATGACCAAGAATTCCCGTAACATACTATTCAACGCAATTGCACATGGTAGTATTGTATTCGCCGTGTAGACATTTGCATAACACACGGCTCGCGAATATAATACCGTTGCATGTATAACCTGTACGCGCGCGCGCCGTATCCTCTATATAATATACAGTAGAGGATACGGCGCACGCGCGTGCAGGTTATACATGCAACGGTATTATATTCGCGAGCCGTGTGTTATGCAAATGTCTATACACGGCGAATACAATACTACATTGTCATTGTGCAATTGCGTTGAATAGCATGTTACGGGAATTCTTGGTCATCAAACATCGGGCTGTGTTTACCTCGGAAAAGTGTTAATTTTACCAGAATTACAACTTGTAAACGTATTTGGGACAGCACAATTGCAAAAAGAGAGTAAACATCTGCCTAGTCGTGAAAATTCAGGTGAGTAGCCGAAATATTTCCAACCAAATTGGAGGGTTTTTTGGGTGGATAAGTGGCTAGATACAGAACGTGTACACTATGGACTAGGACTAAAGGTATGACATGTTAAAAAAAAACGTCCAAATGTTAATGTAAATGTCTCTACCTTTAGTCTTCTTGGACTACCTAAAACACAGCGTTCAACTGTTGAACGGTACAGTGTACGAATGGCGGTATGCATATCTCCAGCATTTTAGCGTAATTGCGTGTAAATGGTCCAGCTGACTGGACCATGTACTTCAGTAGATGTGGACGTGCCCACAGGCACAGCTTGACAAAAATAATGGTGGCAGCGCAGCTTGCCTTAAGATTACAGATAAGTTGGTTTAACAGTTAAATTAGATTTTAGTTTCAATGTTATTTTTCACTTGAATTTCATCTGTATGATTTGAAGCAAGTGGCTGAATTCTGAAAGGGTTCTCGTAGTCGTACTGTAACCACGGTTATTTTGTTGATTATTTTTAGTTAACTTTGATTTGATTTTGAAGAATGAAGTAGATCATGGACATTGATGGATATTGTATTGGATGCATGATGAGAACGATGTCTGAGTAAGTTGATAACAATCAAGAGTCATGCATCTGAATGTAAAGAAGACCACAATCAAAAAAGCGAGGCACAATGCAACAATATCATAGACACTGGACTGTCCGTTGCTTGTCACATAATTGCTGCTGGTCTTCAATAACAGTCACAAACTCAGTCAATCGACACGTACAAAACCAATGGCATACCGTACCCTACACAAAATAACACGAGTGGGACATGCTCATGAAAAGCGAAGAAAAAATAAAAATGAAACGAACCGGAATATAGCTCAATGTTCTCACACAACATTCTCTACAACTCACGTTTAATTTCAACTCTCACAATCCAACGCAAAAAGGAATCGTTTTAAAGAAAAGCAATTACCAGAATTCAGTAGAATATTTCTCCTCTTGTCGGTCTCGAATTCTTTCCCAACCGCACACAAAGACCTAGCTGATTAGTTGCCATTCAGACGTTTCAGTTTTGTTTCGTCCAGTCCGATATAATGGGCATGCTGCGCTGGGGGTACTCAACAAATCCCAAGTCGCAGTTTTATCCCGGGGAGGGGGGGGGGGGGGTCTGTCCTCATAGAAAGAGGGTATCATGCGTGACCAAGGACTTGCCAAAAGCACCCTAAACGAGTATTTGCGTGGTGCAAAAAATACACCCTAAGTAAGTATGATTATCGGTAAATTTGATACCCTAAGCAAGTAATCAATTTGTTGTAAAGGCCCCAACTAAGCAAGTATTTTTGATACCCTAAAAGCCTAAGCAAGTAATCAATTTTTTTGTAACCCCCTAAGCAAGTTATAACTATTTTTGATACCCTAAGCAAGTAATAAATTTTGTGTAAACCCTAAGCAAGTCAAAACTATATTTGATACCCTAAGGCTTAAGCAAATAATCTTTTTTTTGTAAACCCCTATTAAAAGCAAGTGATAACTATTTTTGATACCCTAAGCAAGTAAGCTGAGTTTTTGAGACCCTAAACGTGTAATTCATCTATTTGAGACCCTAAACGAGTAATTTATCAGCCTAAAAAATATACCCTTTTTCCTGATTTTGGGTGATTTTGAGACCCTATTCGAGATACTCGAGTATCTCGCCTGATCGTAAAAAAAACACCCTAATTACTTGTTTTCTTCATTACGTTTCACTAAGTTAGCCGTGATCTCCACCACGGTGGAAATCAACTCAACCATTTTAATAGCTTTCGTCAACATTCCATGCCCTGTTAACTCCCCCCCCGAGACCTAGTGGTATTATAGAGATAATCTCATCCGGTTACACGCAGTAAACCGATAAGAACGGTGTAAACGGTGATAAAATTCTACTAGAGGCACGAATATCTCAACCTCTCCTCAGGCCTGAGAAGCGGTTATTTTCTAACTTGGGTGAAACGTAATGTGGTCACGCATGATACCCACCTTTCAATGAGGACAGACCCCCCCCCCCCCCCCCCCCCCCGGGAGTTTTATACTTTAATCATTTCAAGTCTTATTCATAAAAGAACATGTTAATTATTTTATAAAAATTGTAGGCTAATTATTTTATAAAAAGTACTAATTTTCTATCGTTTGATTCTCATCAGATTTTGAG